>CM028353.1:62557401-62849746 GCA_016618105.1 Dendrobium huoshanense
GGGATTGGGGAGCCAAGCAACCACCTAACCGATTTAAAAAGAGATGAGTCCGGTCTTTATGGAAGAGTGGTAGGGACTTGTAAATTAAAGTTTTGGAAGGTTGGGGCCGACATCTAGAGATTCTCCTATTTGGCCCCTTTGACTTATGTTGGGTGCAAAAATGCTAAGGACTATGAAATTAAAATTTTGACTCTTTAATTTGTATCTAATGCAATGCATGCTGGTTAACAACCTCAAATCAAATATGCTTGAAATTTTTAAAAATAGGCTTATAAAATAATTTTTTAGAAGACTGGACTTCCCCAGGTCCGGCACCTCATCCTCATAGGTCAGACTATCCGGACTCTACCCGCAGGCGGGAAGGGTCTAAAGCAAGGAAAGAGTAATGCAGAAAATATGCATGCGACCCCGGGGTCGATCCCCGGCTAATTCCCTAGATTCGTTATCTTTCTATATTATTTAGACTCACTAAAATTTTAGACTTTTAAAATTATGAGTAGAAAACTTTCACACCCTCACGAGCTCACGTATCCAGGCGAAAACAAAGAGCGGCATGCAATCGCCAAAAAACTAGTAAAGACAAGTAATCCTAAAGGCAATCAAATCATCACATCAAATATAATTTAATTAATAAATGTCCATAGGCAGAATTGTCTTGCTTATTACAAACCAGAATATTACAGAAAGTAAAGTGGCCGGGCACCACTGACAACAACCCGGATTCTAAACCTAGTAATGACGCAAGTTTTTGAGTGGGATACTCTCAATCTTCAAATCTTCAAATCTTCAATCTCATTCTTCTTTGGACTCCTTTTCTTCAATCTTCTTGGAATCTTCGTAGTGGATTACCCAAATGGACAAGAGGGCACTTCCCTCTAAGGGGAAGGTCACTCTTTCCTCTTTGGGTAAGGAAGAGGTATGACCCAAATTTGGATTTCCAAATGGAAAAGGAGTGTTCCCTGAAGGGGTATCCTTTCCTCTTTGGAATCCAAGCTTTGGATCTATGTATCCCAACTCAAAATCAACTTTCACAACACTTGACACTTACACAAATTACATTAATATCAAAATAAAAATCTAGACTCACCTGCAGGGTTATCCTGAGCAATTAATATATAAAAAACAGTTATTCCCAAGCAGTTGTATATGAGCAGAAAAGAAAGTAAACACACTGGCCACGCTTTTTTTTTTTATTTGGGGGCATTAGCAGCTGAAAGCACCTGTGCAAAGAGTTTATAATATTTATGCATTTTTTTTATTTGCCCCCTTTTTATATTGCCCTGCATGAGCGTGGCCACCTGCAGAAAACTGTGTCAACATCCAGATCGTACCTAACCTAAGGGTAATCTAGTCGCCAAACACATCAATTCATCCACAGAGTACAGAAAAGTAAGCAGACACAGCAAAGCAATTTCATCCACAACATGCAGTGAAAACTACGAAAAATCCGGCACACAGCAGTAAAGTAAACACCGGCCTAACCTAGATCTAGAGTTGGTTGTCCTAGCACATCATCTAAAGTGTGTGAGAAAGGTCGTGTGGCTGGGATAGATCCTAAAGTAGGTGATTAGTTAATGTTGTCCTAAAAGTTTGGATTTGTTAAGGCTTAGAAGGGGATTTAATTAAAATTTAAATATTAAGGAATTAAGAATTTTAATTAGACATATTTTAAAAGTTAATTGATTACTACCTTTGTTTCACACCGAGGCCGTGAAGTTTATTTCACCTTCCTTGGGGCTAAGCTAATAGCCTCGTAGGCCTGGGTTACCCAGTAACAATCGGGGTTGATTAAGTTATTTAAATTGGTTAGAATTAAAAGAGTGGATTAATATTAAAATGAGTTAGTTACTGATTTTAAATTTGATTAATTTAAGTTTGCCATTAATTGATTCGTGGCGTTGTGCCACCAGGCTCGAGGAACCAGCCTCCTTAGGACACTTAGCCCCGCAGCCCGGAGTAGTCCAGCCGATAAACCAAATTAATGTAATTGAGTTAGAGATTTTTAAAATGTTAAATAATTAAAAATTAATTCATTTTAAGGTTTGACACCCTTTAGAATTCATTCGTGGCGTTGTGCCACCAGGCTCGAGGAACCAGCCTCCTTAGGACACTTAGCCCCGCAGCCCGGAGTAGTCCAGCCAATAAACTTCAACTTTAGGGTGGTTGTTGTGTTTTAAAGGATTTGTTAAGTGTTTTAAGCATTAAACCAATATTTTCTGAGTTTTAGAATGATTTGGGTTTATGATTTTTTGAATATTTTAATCATTTAATTAAAGGGTCAAAAGTTGAATTTTTTATTAAGCTCAAATTCTAGAATTTTTGTATTTTATTAAAATACTAGGCCTAATTATGAGTTGTTAGACATGTGGCACATTCAATTTGAAGTTTTCTATCAAAAGTTATGATTTTTAGAGTTTTGACCCGATTTTGACCTAGAGTTGACCAAAATGTTGACTTTTGACTTTGACCAGATTTTGGGGGTTTGAACTTTTAGGAAAATACTAGATTTTAATTAGAGTCATTAGCCACTGGGTTTGATTGATTTGGAAGTTTCTACAATTAGTAATGAATTTTGGAAGTTTGGGTATTTATTGAAATTATTAAATTATCTCAATTAAAGGGTCATTTTAGTGATTTGATCCCAAATGAGTCCCAAACTTCTTGAAATCAACTCCAAAGATCAGAAATAATCTAAGGAGAGATCAGCAAGTGTTTAAAGATTTTTTGGGATTTTTTAATAATTTTTAATTAATTAAAATTGATTAAACATTGATTTTAATTAAAATTAAATTAAAGTGGATTTTAATGTCAAATTAAAGTGATTTCAATTTTCATTGATTAAAGATAAATTAAGTTAATTGGGGTATTTTAGGGAATTTTAAGAATTAAATTAGAATTATTAGAATTTTATTAAGGCTAAAGGGTTATTTCTAAGAGGAATTATTGTGGTTCCTACTTAGGAAACCAAATGGACTCTAAATTTGATGAAATTTGGTCCAAAGGATCACCTGACCCTGAGGACTAAACTCACCAAATTTGAGCTCAAATGGAGTACTCTAAGGTGGTTAACTAAACCACCTAAGGTGAACTCTAAGTCACCTTCAAATCTCTATAGGGATCTATCCTAGGCTTGGATTGGGACAAAATCAGTGGGTCTACACTCCTTATCCTAAACATCATCAGCACACAAAGAATCACACCCTAAATCCCATTGGATAGGTCTATACCCCATTTTGAATTTAAGGGTCAAACCATGACCCTTAAATTTGAAATTTGGGGAAAATGCCCTTGAACATCTTAAAAGGGGGAGATAAAATTTGGACATGTTAAAAACATGTTCAAATTCAATCTCCCAAAATTCCATGCCTGGTGGACTTGTATTTAAAGAATAATTAAAGAAATTAATAAATTGCTCAAACTCAAATTAAACCTAGCACTGACCTAACCAGGGCATGGAACCATAGGGCTTTTGTAGGTCTCCCTGAGACCTTTTCAATGAGTCTAAGAACACCTAATTTGGACAAGTGTGCAGGGAGATATGAATTTCCAAAGTTCCCTTGAATTTCTGGAATTATTAATTTGGCCATTACACAGTCAGCGCTCGCTTTACACGCGCCGCGCGCTGATTGGCTGGGCAATCATTGGCGCCAACTGTTAACGGTCGGATTAACCACAGCCGTCGGATGGCGGATCGGACGGTTGGGATCAGACGCGCTCCGAAACAGCGGGATCTAATCCGAGCCGTTGATCGGAATCAACGGCTGAGATTTCGTCTTCAACCTCCGCTCCTATCCGAGGGCGTGAACCTTCTCCGGCGTGATCCGATTGATCCCACCGGCGAACTTCGACAAAATTTCACAGGGAGGATCAGGGGGGTGGAAACCTTCAATCCAACGGTGGAAATCCGTTGGGGTGAAGGTTTCCTTCACACTTGACCGGACTACCTAACTAGGGAGCTCGGGATGAAGGAATTACCGCAGAGAAAGTCTCAACGAATGAGCTTCTCTATCTGGAAGCTTCAGGGGACGAAGGCGAGCAGGTTTCCTTCAGGGACCGCGACTGGAGGACGGCCGGAGGTAGGACTTTGAGCGGGACGTCGAAGCCTTTCACCGGAGTTCGCTCGAAGTAATGAAAGGAGAGGTCTGGGAGCTCTAGGGGAGATGCTGGGAGGTCGAGGGAACTCTGGGGAATCGTTTCGAAATGCTGGGATCGATCCTTGAGCTCTGGGGAGCACCAGCCTATTCAGCCTCCTCCCGCGAGCTCGAACGGCCAGGATTGAATCGGAGGAGCTCTCGGATTGATGCCAAGTGGAAAGGGGCACCGTTCCAGAGAGCTCGTGAGCCTCAAGCCGGCGAACCACAGCCTTTGGAAGGCTTTCGGTCAGGATCGGCCTGGGGGGACCACCGGAACTTGCTCTCCATTGGTTCCGACCGCCGCCGGCCACGGTCTGGGTTGGGTTGACCAGGGAAGGCCGATGGGGACACACTGGAGCTGGGAGTGGAGTCAAATTGGTCTGGGGAAGCCGGGATCGATCCGGTGGCTCGGTTTGGCTCAAACCTGCTTGGTTTGAGTCGAATTGAGCTCGATCCAGGTCAGGCCAGACCCGGGACTAGATATTGGAGGTAGGTCTGGGTCTGGTGCACCCAATGCAAGTGGCAATTGGGTCCAATTTGATCTGTGTCAAAGGTTGGCTCGGGTTGATCCAAATCTGCTCGGTTCGGGTCGATTTGGGCTCAACCCAGGTCAGGCCAGACCCTGGGCTTGAGGTGGGAAGTGGGTCTGGGTCTGGTGCACCCAATGCAAGTGGCAATTGGGTCCAATTTGATCTGAGATGGAAAATGGCTCGGGTCCAAGTGTTTTTGGCTACTTTGGGTTAGCCTAACTATTGACCCAAGCTAGCCCAAGGCATGGGCTGGCTGGAGGGGGTGTATTGGACCTTGGGCCACCTATGGGAGGTGTTGGCCAGGTTCAATTGGGTTTAGGTTGAGAGTTGGCCCAATTCCAAGTGCTTTTGGGCACTTTGGGTTAGCCTAACTCTTGACCCAAATGAGCCCAAGGATTGGGCTGGTCAAGGAAGTGTATTGGGTCAATGGGAACCCAATGGCACCTTGATTTGGATTCAATTTGATTAAGATCAAAAGATGGCTCAAGGGAGGTCTCTCTTGGGTCACTTGGGTCAAGCCATAAGGCTAACCCAAGTGAGCCCAAGGCTTGGGTCACCAAGAGGGGTCTCTTGGGTACCCAAGGGTTCATCCCATACATTCAAAGGACTTGGAATGGACTAGATTCAAAATTTGAAAGGGGAGGAGTGTATGGGTCCATGGGTCAAACTTGGTTGACTTGGTCAACCAGGTTGACCCAAGGTCTGGGTTTGAGTTCAACAAGTTGAGTTTGATATTTGAAATTCATTGGAAGTGGTTTCAAAGAGTTTGGAATTGATTTGAATTGAAATAGCCATTTGAAATCTCATAAGGGTATTTTAGTCAATTTTGTCAACTAGAGTCAAAAATGGTTCTGAAAAATGCAGTTTACTGCTCAATGGGTTAAAATCAAGAGTCTGGAAGTGATTGGAGGCTTGGATAAGGGTTCCAAGGTCAAGATCTCAAAGGGGTTAGGTTCAGTGGCATAGGCTGTAAATATTTGAAGGTTTTACAGCCTTTGGATTTTAATTCAGATTCTGGGGTTAGAGACCTCAAAATGAGCTAAAAGTTGGAGGGTAACCTCTAGAGACATGTCTTATCACTTTACAAGTGATAGACCTTGAATCAGAGACCATTTGAGTGGGTTTTGAAATGTTTGAAAAATCTCTAAAAAAAGGTCTTTAGGACAAGGCCTTGAGACTTAGGATTTGAGTCTGGATTTCTGGATTTGGAATAGATTTTAAGTTGGAATGATTAGTATTGAAGTATCCAAATCATTTACAATCATGTGGTGATTGTTAATGAATGGATGAGGCCAAAGCTAGATTGAAGCTTGGATCAAAGTCTAGGTTAAAATTTGGATTCTCAAGTGGATTGAGTCAAAGTTTGGATATGTTTGAAATTTGAATTAATTTGAATTTGAATTGGATGGAGTTTGAGATTTAAATTGATCACAGGTAGGGATCAAATTGAAATTGGAGTGGATCAAATATAGGAATTGATTTGAGGTTGAGGTTGATCAAGGGTGGAGATTGATTTGAAGTTGGAGTGACCCTAAGATCTAGAAGAATTCTAAGATCTAGGATTTAAGGGAATCCTAGGCTCTAGAGTGGACTCTAAGGTCTTGGATCTAGAAGGATCCTAAGGTCTAGAGTGGATCCTAGGGTCTAGGATTAAATCTGGATTCTGGAGGGGTCTTAGTGACCTCATACAAAAATGAGGTCAACAAATGGACCCCCAATGTGTGTGGTAGAAAGAACTTCTGCTGCACACATTGGCGTTGACCGAATGGAAGTAGAACTTTGAGAATGAAAGGGGGATCATCTCCCAACCTCAAGCCTATAGGATGCTAATGGAAGGCTTACACCTATTCGACAAGGAAAACTGGTGAAACCAAGGTAGGGAAAACCTAACCTTGGTCTAAGGAAGGGCATCACCCAACCTTAGGCCTATAGGATGCTGATAGAAGACTTACTCCAAATAGGCAGATTAACTGGAAACCAAAGTAGGGAATACCTAACCTTGGGTCTAAGGAAGGGCATCACCCAACCTTAGGTCTACAGGATGCTGATAGAAGACTTACTCCTAGTAGACGGATCAACTGGAAACCAAGGTAGGGAATACCTAGCCTTGGGTCTAAGGAAGGGCATCACCCAACCTTAGGCCTATAGGATGCTGATAGAAGACTTACTCCAAATAGGCAGATTAACTGGAAACTAAAGTAGGGAATACCTAACCTTGGGTCTAAGGAAGGGCATCACCCAACCTTAGGTCTACAGGATGCTGATAGAAGACTTACTCCTAGTAGACGGATCAACTGGAAACCAAGGTAGGGAATACCTAGCCTTGGGTCTAAGGAAGGGCATCACCCAACCTTAGGTCTACAGGATGCTGATAGAAGACTTACTCCTAGTAGACGGATCAACTGGAAACCAAGGTAGGGAATACCTAGCCTTGGGTCTAAGGAAGGGCATCACCCAACCTTAGGCCTATAGGATGCTGATAGAAGACTTACTCCAAATAGGCAGATTAACTGGCAAACTATGATGGTGCCACGAAGGGCGTACTCCACCACTAGCGAATGGTCATGTGGGGAGGAAATTTGCTCCACACAGAGGACCTCAACTGGCAAACTAGGATGGTGCCACGAAGGGCGTACTCCACCACTAGCGAATGGGAATCAGGATGGTGCCACGAAGGGCGTACTCCACCACTAATCCCCGGGTCAAATGCTAGGGTGGTGCCACGGAGGGCGTACTCCACCACTAGCGGGTCTAATCCTAAGGGAAGGAAAGACCTAACCTTAAGGAGAAGGCGAAGAGCGTTAAAAAAAACTTAAAAAAAGGTAGAATCAAGTTGTAAATCAAGAAAAGGAAGTTTTATTAATTGATAAAATGAGCTACATCAAGCATAGTATTTCTTAAGGAAACGCCCATTGACAGGTAGCATTGGGTGGTTCCTTTACAATCTACTAACTGATACGAGCCTCCTTCGTAGACAGTCTCTATAACGAAGGGTCCTTCCCACGTAGGTTCAAATTTGCCTCCCAGCTTCCGATGGGCCAAGATAGGCCTCCGAAGGACCAATACCAAGTCTCCCGCTTGGAAGGTCCTAGGTCGCACTAACTTGTCATGGGCTTGAACCATACGGGATTTATACAACTCTAAACTTTGTTGAGCTTGGAGACGTCGCTCTTCAAGGCCTTCGAGTTCTTCCAATCGTAGTTTTGCATTTTGTTCATTGGTAATTTGATTCTGAACTGCAATTCTGAGCGAAGGGATTTGTATTTCCAAGGGTAGAACAGCCTCAGATCCATACACTAGTGCAAACGGGGTGGATTGGGTCGGGGTTCTATAAGTGGTACGATAAGCCCACAAAGCTTCCACCAACCGCTCATCCCACTGCCGTTTGTTATCATCAAGGGTCTTTTTGACAATTTGCACCAAGGTTTTGTTGAAGGCCTCGGCCAATCCATTCGCCCGAGGGTAATAGATCGTCGAATATCTCCAATCAATATTATGGCGCTTTACAAAACTATTGATTTTTGTAGACTTGAATGCGGACCCATTATCGGATATGATTCTGCGAGGTACGCCGAATCGATATACAATATGGTCACGAAAGAATTTTAAGACATGGTGTGATGTTACGTTTCGTAGGGGAATTGCTTCCGCCCACTTTGAAAAGTAATCAGTCGCTGCTAATATGAAACGATGACCTCTCGCAGAGGGAGGGTCAATCGGCCCAATGATATCCGTGCCCCAACTCTCGAAGGGCCACGAGGCTATCGTAGGGTGTAACACATTAGGCGGCTGATGTAAAACCACACCATGGACCTGACATTGATGACAGTGCTTTGCAGTATTCATGCAATCGTCAATCATTGTAGGCCAATAGTATCCAAGTCTTTTAATCTTTAATTTCATTTTTGGACCCGATTGATGAGCACCGCACAGTCCTGAATGAACTTCATTAACAATTTTCTGAGGCTTCTCGCTTGTTCAAACAGCGCAGCCACATGTGATCAAAGGACCGACGGTACAACAGATCGTTAACTAGTGCATATGATAGGGCACGTTTCTTAATCTGGTTGGAGAGTGATTTATCCTGGGGAAGCTTCCCTTCTTTAAGGTAATCGACTAAGAGGTCGTCTCCAATCGCCTTCTTCGTCAGTTGTCGAAGAGGCAGAAAGGATCTGAAGGGGAGTCTTACTAATGTGTTCCAAATCTATAAGGGAGAGGGTCTTACGACCCTGTATCTCTATAGGGATGGAATCCTCCTCATGGACATGCAAATTCTTTTGCAAGTTTTGCTAAGGCATCCGCCGCGGAATTGCTTCCACGGGGAACCCTATACAAAGTAGCAATGGGGATTTGTTCCAACAAGTGAAGTGTATACTGGTGATATCTTAGGAGATTCGGATTCAAGACTTTATAAGTTCCGGCGACTTGGTTAATAACTAGTTGGGAATCTCCAAAGATCTTAATCTCTTTAATCTCCATTAGAATTGCAAGTTCCAAACCAGTTATCAGAGCTTCGTATTCAGCTTCGTTGTTTGTGCAAGGCTCCGATAAGTGGTAGGAAAAATGCATCATTCCTTTTTCTGGTGTAATAAAAATTAGACCGACTCCAGCCTTTCCAGGAATTACAGATTGTTGGGTCGCAATCCTACGAGAGGATGCTGCCCCATCAAAATATAATTCCCAGATGGCCTCGCCAGATTCCCCCAAACTCATGATTTGTTCGTCGGGTAGGTCATCGTTCAGAGGAGAATCTGCCGGCAGCGGGTGTGCTGCCAGAAAGTCGGCAACAGCCTGTCCTTTCACAGCACGAAGAGGAGTGAAAGTAATCTCAAATTGCAACAATATCATAGACCAACGAGCTAAACGTCCTGACAACGTAGGTCGGGTCATAAGATATTGCAAAGGATTAACTCTTGAAATCAGACTGATTGAGTGGGAGAGCATGTAATGCCTCAGTTTCTGAGCTGCAAAAACCAAAGCAAGACAATGCTTCTCAATTGACGGGTATCGAATTTCAGTAGGAAGGAGTCTTCGACTAAGGTAGTAGAGGGCATTCTCCTTTCCTTCGTCGTTAACTTGAGCCAACAGGGCACCTAAAGACTCATCTAGAGCTGCGGTGTAGAGGATTAATGGCTTTCCCGGAATCGGAGCTGCCAAGACTGGCGGGTTAGAAAGGTATTGTTTGATATCGTCAAAAGCATTTTGACACTTCTCGCCCCATACGAATTTAGTATCCTTTTTCGCAAGGACAGAAAAGGGTTGACATCTCCCGGAAAGATTAGAAATAAACCTCCTTATATATGCCAATCTACCTTGTAGAGACCTTAACTGAGTAAGGCTCTTAGGGGATGGCATATCTAAGATGGCTTCAATTTTAGCAGGATCTATCTCGATTCCGCGGTGCCTCACTACGAATCCTAAGAATTTTCCCGAGGCGACGCCGAAGGCGCACTTAAAGGGGTTCATTTTTAAATCGTAGCGGCGCAATCCGTTCGAAAACAACTCTTAAGTCATACAGGTGAGCCTCTTTAACCTTGCTCTTGACAACTAAATCATCAATATAACATTCAACTTGATTATGAATTAAGTCGTCAAAGATACGGGTCATGGCCCGTTGGTAGGTTGCTCCGGCATTCTTTAAGCCGAATGGCATTACCTTATAACAAAAGATTCCAATAGGGGTTCTGAACGCCGTATTTCTCTCATCTTCTGGGGCCATCTTGATTTGGTTATAACCCGACGAGCCGTCCATGAATGAGAAAATAGCATGTGAGGAGGCAATGTCCACCATGAGTTCTGGTATTGGTAAAGGGAACTCATCTTTAGGACATGCCTTATTCAGATCCCTATAGTCGACACAAATCCGAATTTGACCATTTTTCTTTCGAACTGGCACGACGCTGGCCACCCAAGAGGGATATTGCTCCTCTCGAATGAATCCGGCTTCTGCCAATTTCTTAACTTCAGAAACGACTTGTTGCTCAATCTCTAAGCGCATGCGTCGAGGAGCTTGTTTAACAGGAATGGCATCATGCCGAACCCCAAGTTTGTGAACTGCTACCTCAGCAGGCAAACCTGGCATTTCGTCGTATGTCCAAGCAAAGCAATCCCTGAACTCGAATAACAACTGGATTAAGTCTTGAGTTTCACCCTCGCTCAACAAAGTACTTATGAAAATCGGACGGGGGTCATCATCGTTTCCCAGGTTAATATTCTCTCAACTCATCGACTGTCGACTTAATTTCCTCTTCAAATTCAGGGGGTGCATCCCGAACTTGAAGATCATCGGGATCGTCTAAAGTCTCCAAACAGAGTCCATCTAGAGGACAAGGAGGATCTGTAGGGACATTTGGAGAATCGAGATGGTAAGTTATCATTAGGCAATACTCATCATCATCGAATGAACTAACTGTTCCAAAGCCAATACCACTTGTTGGATTTTTATTTATTTTTTTCGCCAAATATTCTCGTGGTATCTAGCTTGACCCTTAGTCCATCGGTATGGTATAGAACCTTTAGAAAAAGTGTTTTTTACACAAACAGGGAAGTAGCCGAAAGGTAATTCCATTAATTCATTAAAATCTGCCTCCTCAAGGGTTACATCACCTTCGTCCCTTGCGGAGGAGGAGCCAGGAAAGAATTTCTGGACTTTCTTAACTTCACCATCCAAGTTGGGGGCCACTTTGACTTCCAACCCTACAACCCTGCCTGCCGACAGTGGGGTCAGAGAAAGGGCCTCAATCCTTCTAGTGAGCTTTTCATACATTGTTAATTCAGGCTCGTCACTTTTAACTTTTGAAATATCTACCTCAGGGTCACTGTCCTGGTCTAAGGTGAGATCAAATTTTGGAGGAGCATTTATGTTTTGATAATCGAGAGAGAGGGCAGCACCTTGACTTTCTAGTTCACCATCGGAATCTGATTCCAAATCAATATACACAGGTGCTGCTCTCCTATCTAATGAAGCACGGCCTCGACCTCGTGCCCTTAAAGCCATCCTTCCACCTCTTTGAGGTAATGTGCTTGGAGGCCTAAGGACAACAATATCAGAGTCGTCTTCACTACTCGATTGAATCATTTCTTGATTGATATTTTGATCTTTTTCTTTCTTTTGGTCGAATTCTTGTCCAACCATTTTCTCCTCAAATTTGATCTCCAATTTAGAACGGGACGAGGACCCTTTTGGTATGAAATATGAAGCATCTTCGTAGATCCTGATTTCTTGAATCGAGAATGGTTGCAAATCACCCTTAATCACATGTTCAATGCCGTCTCGTTGATACTTAACGCATTGGTGCAGGGTAGATGGAACCATTCTATATTCGTGAATCCAAGGTCTACCTAGAAGTGCGTTAAAGGACGTAGTCGAATCAATTATATGAAATTTAGCTTCAGTTTTTAACCCTCCTATTTCCAGGAGTAGAGTAATTGAACCTAAAGCTCTCTCGCCCTTCTCGTTGAACCCACGAAGCACCAACCTGTCGGTTGAAAGCTTGCTAGTATCAACTCTGAGATAAGCAAGAGTCTTTATGTTCATCACGTTGACCGATGCACCCGGATCAACAAGGACTCTTGATAACTTGAAATTTCCCACATCTACGGTAATGTAGAGGGGACGATTGTGGTCAGCAGTTCCCAAGAGTAAATCTTCGTCTGAAAAGGTAACCCCAGGGACCTCTTTGAAGTAGAGAGCCTCACCTTCTGAAGTTGCAGCCAACTGTGTTAAGCAAATCTCGGGATCGAGAAGTGCCTTAATTAGAGACTCCCTCATTTCTTTAGAAAGAAGGAGGGCGTCATAAATACTTAATTTTGCTGGCAACTTCCTAAGGTGAGCTAGAACATTGTAATCAACCTTAGGAACGACAAACTCGAAACCCGGAGGAATTAAAGGGAATTCTGGTTGTTGAGGGGAATTTGGATTTAGATTTTTGAATGAGGATTGCTTGCCTTTGTCCTGAGGGGGCAACCTAGGAGGTAAGACTTTACCGCCACGGAGTTGCACCTGCTCGATGTCTTCGGGCGGGCAAACTAGGGCAGTGTCTACACACACCATAGGTGTTGGATCATCATTTCCTGAAAGCGAGTCAGAATCTGAAAGTTCTATCAAGATAGGATTTCCTTGGAAATTGATTTGAGGGAAATCACTTTCTGATAAAGCTTCACATTCGACCTCTTCTTGAATAGTCAATTCGGGGAGGTCGGTTTGATTAACCTCAATATTTATTTCATTAGGAGTTTGATTCAAAACAGGAGAGTCATCAATTTGCATTTGAGATTCATGGTTAATCATCAAGACAGAAGTAAAAGGATGTTTTTTATTCATCTTTTGACCCTTCGCCTTTGATGGGGCAAAGTAAAAGTCAGATAACAAAAGAGGGGAAAGGGTTTTAACACCACCATCCGCCATTCTAATACATCTCTCATCTACACACTTCCTCTCTACAAAATCAAATTTCTCTTCTTTTACATTTTTCTCAGTAGTTCCTAAGACTACTGGAGAGGGAAGTGGCTCAACATCCTTCTGCGAAGCGTCCAGGTCAACCTTCCACACCGGGGCCTGGGCTATCGTAGTCAGCTGTTGAGAAAGACGAAAAGACTTATTAATCGACTTTTTAAGTGCCCGGGACAAAGCAATGTCCCAACCATCTTCAACAAGACAAGAAGAGTTAAGAGGATTACCTGAAATGGTCTTAATTGAAGCCTTTTCTGGATCGACCAAGTATTCCTTAGGTATTATAATGTTACCTTGGGTGTAGTTCCTCTCAAGCGAGTCTTTGAACACAACGCAGTCCTCAAGAGGGTGACTAAGCATCCTGTGGTACGGGCAATACTTGGGATCATCTTTCTTGCTCTCATCCTCAGGCCTCCTAGCCTCTGGCAATTGAAAATCTGGTTTCTTTAACAGACTCCTGAAGATCTTCTTAACTGACTCCCTTTTAAATGGATAAGGCTTTGCCAATCTCTCTCTAAAAGGGATGAAGGAGGGATCTCTAGTATGTTGAGGAACTATCTGAAAGGGCTGCTTCTGAGGCGGCTGTGGTGGAAGTGGAGTGCTAGGCTGACTAATCACTGGCCTCTTTCCTTTATCTACTGCTGATACCACAACTTTCTTTTCAAATGCTTTCACCAATTTTGGACCCTTCCTTTCTTCAGGCTGTTCTCGTAAGAATGGCATCCTAGGAGCCTCTTCCTGCAAATTGCTAGCCTTATTAAGAAGTTTATCAAAAGTTTTAATAGTGAAACCCTTCAGGAGAAAAGTAACAGGGCCGTGGATATTCTTCAAAAGAATCTCCACAGCATGTTGCTCTTGCAACTGGGGTTCACACTTCATTGAGAGGTTTCTCCACCTCAAGATGTACTCAACCAGAGACTCTCCCGGCTTTTGCTTTTCAACCATGAGATCGCCCACGGTGGTGCATTGTTGCGCTCCAGAAAATCTCTTAAGAAAGAGGTTTTCTAGATCGCTAAAGGTTCTTACTGAACCGTTGGGCAGATCGGTGTACCATTCAAAAGCAATGCCAGATAGACTACTTACAAATTGGCAAAATAGTAGAGCATCTGACCCTCCCGTATTGCAACAGCTTGCTCGGAAGTGGGCCAGATGCTGTCTCGGATTTTCAATTCCAGTGAAAACTTTAAAAGTTGGTGGCACAAAGCCCTTCGGGTAAGGAACTAAGTCATATTCCTCAGGGTAGGGTCTACCCTTTGAAATATACACATTTCCTTGAGAAAGGGCTAAGGCCTCCCTTACCTGGTCCTCAATTAACTGCTTGATATCCTTCTGAAGTAGGATCGGAGGAATGGTGGAAACTGCAGGGTGAACTGGAGGTGTCTCTACTGGACAAGGAAAGGTCACAGGTGGTGACTCGGGAGGTCTGGAACTAAACTCTGCCCTTTTGGCCTTTTCTATGAGCTCTCGAGCTGACTGGTGGATCTTAAAAGACTCTTGCTGTGACTTATCCAATTTTTCTTGCATCTCCTTAACTTGTGACATCATGCTAGTAAGCTGAGTCTCCAAGTTTTTTATGTGTTCTTCATCTCTATCTTTCACAGACTCATCTGAGTCTGACTCAACAGCATGTGGATCATCATCTTTAGCAAATCGGCGCTTGCTGGGCTCAGCTTCTTTATTAGACCCTCTAGTTTCGACCACATGAATGCCCCCAACATAATCATCTTCATCTCCAAGGAGATCATCCATATCAGGGTCAAAAGAAGCCATTCCTTCTTTGTTCAACAAAATGTTTCTTATTTCCTGGACTACCTCCTCGACCGGTCTATCCCCAATTGACTTAGGATCAAGGGGCAAGTATCCTTTGTACTCAGCCATATCGAATAATTCTTCAGAATCCATAAGGGAAATGATTTCTGTGAGTTTTGGATTAGGATCTGGTTGAGACTTTGTATCCGGTTCATCTTCCATTTCTAAATCCTGGTCAATTCTCTCCTCTTCGACTATCCCGGAGCTGGTAGTCAGAAGAGTGGCATCCTCTACAGGAAGAGGGACATATTCCTCAGGAGAAGCAGGAGCTTGTAAAGTGATAGTTCCGACATCTAGTAAGGTAAGGTCCTCAGACACCTGACTAAGGGGCCTAGGAATGACACTCGTACTTTGGGGATCATCAACTGGGGTAACAGGAATGGTAACTATTGGATCAGGAGTTAGACTGGCTGTGGTAGGACTGCCAACTGTAACAACTGGAGTACTAGCCTGAACATCCATCAATTCAACTGAACTCGGAGTAGGGTTGGCTGAAACTCGCTGGAGCTGTAGAATGAACTTAGAAGTTCTAGGAGGTGGTGGCAGATTCTCCAACTTAGTTCTCTTTGGCACATATCTCTTTTCAGGAGATTTAGGTCTTTTTCCTTTAAGGTCCACAGACTTTTGGACTTCAACCCCCTTTGGTTTAACAATCACTGAGGCCAACCTTACAGGTTTATGTGGGGGTACCGGGGGTCTACCAGTAGAATGGTGGCCTCTCTCGGACCCAGTCAACACAATACCCTCTGTTTGAGAGGACGGAGGGCGTGGCACCCAGTGATATCCATCAACCAGTACTGAAGTAGCAGACTGTCTAACATACTTCTTATTCTTTCTAACAAATTGTGGGGTTAAATTCTTTGCTTCAGATACTTCTTCCTTCAACACTTCTTTTTGGAAGCGATGTGAGATCACTCCCTTCAATTGTTTCACATATTCCTCTTTAGTCTGTCCAGACTGTGCAGCGCAGGTGTGAATTATATTTCTCAAAGTCCTTGTCTTTTGGAGATGTCTTTCTTTCTGAGTTTTCTTAGTCGAGTAGTCGACCGGGCATGGTGGAGAACGAGCTATCCTAGCTATCCTCTCCTCCCCTTGAGCTGAAGCCAAGGGGTAAAAGCGACTCCCCTTTAGGAGGGGAGAGGAAGCAGGAATAGGTAGCTCCTCAACAGCCTCAGGTTCTACTTGAGCTAAGGTCTTAAAGGGTAGAACTCTCTTAGCCTTAGATATTTTCTTTCTAAGTCTCCTCAAATAGTTCTTCTTCTGATTCTTAGTGGTAAAACTGAGTCCAGAACTAGACCCCTCCTCAAAAACAGACTTAATTTTAGTGGGAGGCTCAACAACTGGCTCAGACTGTTTCTGATCATCACTGACTACTGACAAGATGGGTGCAGATCCCACAATCAACTCAACCACTGGGGGAATTTTCTTACTGGCATCCAAACTAACAATCTGGTGTCCATCCATAAAGATCTCTAGAGTACTAAATCCCATTCCAAAAATAACAGTGCTCCCTTGGTCATTAACAGTTGAGGACAACTCTCGGTCAAAGGAGAAAATCAATTGGCCAGCCATTTAGAATTTTCTGAAAGTTAAAGAAAATGATTGAAATTAGATCTTCTTGAAAAGAGTGGTAAAAAATATTTTATTATTATTTTTTGAAAATATGACATATGTTGGCCCACGAGGAAATCGTATGGGGTAACATATGACAACTTGGAATTTAAGAAAATTTTTGAAGAAATTTTGAGAATTTGAAAGGGGTTTTCTTACAGGTTCCAAAACACAATGGACAGAGTTTCCCCTTGCCCGAAGGCTTATGGAATTGTGAGAAAGCCCAAGTAAAAAGGAATAGTTTAACCCTCCCCACACTTAGAAGTCAAAGTGGGAGTGAGGGAGGGTTAAAACTAAAATAGTTTGGAATGAAATCAAAAATTTTGAATTCTTTTCAATTTTAAGGATTTATATGTTGGATGAGAAATTTATCGACCACAAATCCATAAAATTTAAAAGGATATCCAGAGATCTGATTTGACACTGTCGCCTCACAGGCTAGGCTGGGGCAGAAGGTCAAAATCAGAACAAAAAATCTGGATAAAGCCAAATTTGGAGGTGGAACCTCTCTTTTAATAGTTTGTTATTATTTTAGATGTTGGCCACACTCACCCAAGGAAGAAATGGGCAAAGGGACCAATGGAAGAAATGATAGTTGAAACTACCGATGAAACGAAATTCTGCCACTATTAAAGATGGGAAGAGAAATTTGGTCCCACAGGGCGTGCCATTTTTTGTTGGTGGAATTTTGAAAACATGTTTTGAAAATATTGGTTTTCTTTGGGAGTTAAAGTTAAATTCTAATTCTAAAATTGAATCATCCTGTTAGAAAGAATATATCACCTCGAAAGATGAAAATAAAATTTCATAACGGCGTTCAGATTTAGAATTATGAAATTCATCTTGAATATTGTGAGCGGATGCTAAAGAGAAATTCATATGACCCCGAAGGGTCAAAATGAGGTTCAATTGAATATCCAGCTACAATATTCAAGAAGTGTGATCGTTAGGTTCACATCCAAAGCCTTATCAAAGAAAGATATATCTCTCCGAAGGGAGAAAATATCGTTCGATGATAATTCTTTAAATATGATAATAATGATCACTAGTATTTTAAGTTCTCCCAAAGAAATCTAATTGAGTTTTGAAAAATCAATTTTTAAAATCAGGTGTGTGTGGTTCTAAATCTCCTACGAGCGCAAGCCCTCGTAGTTAATTACATCGTAGGGAGATGAAATCTCCTACGAAAACTCCCGATTAAAATAATGGCAGAATTTTGTTAGAGTTTCTAGGAGTGATATCAAAAAGTAAGTGAATTTTTGGAAATTCAACAGGGAATGGATCAAAATTGAGTAGTTATTAACGGAGTTAAAGGATGAGAGGTAGGGGACACTTTGAGATTCCAGAACCATCCGGAAGTGTCCCAACTTAATCTAAGTGTTGGGCTTTATGTTTTAGGATTGAAATGAAGCTTTGATTAGAATTGAGCATTTTATTAGAAATTTGGGATTAGATTCCCGAAGTTTGGGGTCTTATAATCAAAGATCTGCCCCGGAACCTAAATCTATTTTGGACACTGGACCACAGTCGTCCGATCCTAACTAATGCAGTGCAAGGTTTGGACTTACCCCGGCCTGGATTGGGGAGCCAGCTAACCACCTAACCGATTTAAAAGAGATGAGTCCGGTCTTTTATGAAAGAGTGGTAGGGACGTTGTAATTAAAGTTTTGGAAGGTTGGGGCCGACATCTAGAGATTTTCCTATTTGGCCCCTTTGACTTATGTTGGGTGCAAAAATGCTAAGGACTATGAAATTAAAATTTTGACTCTTTAATTTGTATCTAATGCAATGCATGCTGGTTAACAACCTCAAATCAAATATGCTTGAAATTTTTAAAAACAGGCTTATAAAATAATTTTTTAGAAGACTGGACTTCCCCAGGTCCGGCACCTCGTCCTCATAGGTCAGACTATCCGGACTCTACCCGCAGGCGGGGAAGGGTCTAAAGCAAGGAAAGAGTAATGCAGAAATATGCATGCGACCCCGGGGTCGATCCCGGGCTAATTCCCTAGATTCATTATCTTTATATATTATTTAGACTCTCTAAAATTTTAGACTTTTAAAATTATGAGTAGAAAACTTTCACACCCTCACGAGCCTCACGTATCCAGGCGAAAACAAAGAGCGGCATGCAATCGCCAAAAAACTAGTAAAAATAAGTAATCCTAAAGGCAATCAAATCATCACATCAAATATAAATAAATTAATAAATGTCCATAGGCAGAATTGCCTTGCTTATTACAAACCAGAATATTACAGAAAGTAAAGTGGCCGGGCACCACTGACAACAACCCGGATTCTAAACCTAGTAATGACGCAAGTTCTTTTGAGTGAGATACTCTCAATCTTCAAATCTTCAATCTCATTCTTCTTTGGACTCCTTTTCTTCAATCTTCTTGGAATCTTCGTAGTGGATTACCCAAATGGACAAGAGGGCACTACCCTCTAAGGGGAAGGCCACTCTTTCCTCTTTGGGTAAGGAAGAGGTATGACCCAAATTTGGATTTCCAAATGGAAAAGGAGTGTTCCCTGAAGGGGTATCCTTTCCTCTTTGGAATCCAAGCTTTGGGTCTATGTATCCCAACTCAAAATCAACTTTCACAACACTTGACACTTACACAAATTACATTAATATCAAAATAAAAATCTAGACTCACCTGCAGGGTTATCCTGAGCAATTAATATATAAAAAGCAGTTATTCCCAAGCAGTTGTATATGAGCAGAAAAGAAAGTAAACACACTGGCCACACTTTTTTTTTTATTTTGGGGCATTAGCAGCTGAAACACCTGTGCAAAGAGTTTATAATATTTATGTATTTTTTTTTATTTGCCCCCTTTTTATATTGCCCTGCATGAGCGTGGCCACCTGCAGGAAACTGTGTCAACATCCAGATCGTACCTAACCTAAGGGTAATCTAGTCGCCAAACACATCAATTCATCCACAGAGTACAGAAAAACTAAGCAGACACAGCAAAGCAATTTCATCCACAACATGCAGTGAAAACTACGAAAAATCCGGCACACAGCAGTAAAGTAAACACCGGCATAACCTAGATCTAGAGTTGGTTGTCCTAGCACATCATCTAAAGTGTGTGAGAAAGGTCGTGTGGCTGGGATAGATCCTAAAGTAGGTGATTAGTTAATGTTGCCTAAAAGTTTGGATTTGTTAAGGCTTAGAAGGGGATTTAAATTAAAATTTAAATATTAATGAATTAAGAATTTTAATTAGACATATTTTAAAAGTTAATTGATTACTACCTTTGTTTCACACCGAGGCCGTGAAGTTTATTTCACCTTCATTGGGGCTAAGCTAATAGCCTCGTAGGCCTGGGTTACCCAGTAGCAATCGGGGTTGATTAAGTTATTTAAATTGGTTAGAATTAAAAGAGTGGATTAATATTAAAATGAGTTAGTTACTGATTTTTAAAGCTTGATTAATTTAAGTTTTCCATTAATTGATTCGTGGCGTTGTGCCACCAGGCTCGAGGAACCAGCCTCCTTAGGACACTTAGCCCCGCAGCCCAGAGTAGTCCATCCGATAAACCAAATTAATGTAATTGAGTTAGAGATTTTTAAAATGTTAAATAATTAAAAATTAATTCATTTTAAGGTTTGACACCCTTTAGAATTCATTCGTGGCGTTGTGCCACCAGGCTTGAGGAACCAGCCTCCTTAGGACACTTAGCCCCGCAGCCCGGAGTAGTCCAGCCAATTAACTTCAACTTTAGGGTGGTTGTTGTGTTTTAAAGGATTTGTTAAGTGTTTTAAGCATTAAACCAATATTTTCTGAGTTTTAGAATAATTTTGGGTTTTATGAATTTTTTTGAATATTTTAATCATTTAATTAAAGGGTCAAAAGTTGAATTTTTTATTAAGCTCAAATTCTAGAATGTTTGTATTTTATTAAAATACTAGGCCTAATTATGAGTTGTTAGACATGTGGAACATTCAATTTGAAGTTTTCTATCAAAAGTTATGATTTTTAGAGTTTTGACCCGGTTTTGACCTAGAGTTGACCAAAATGTTGACTTTTGACTTTGACCAGGTTTTGGGGGTTTGAAATTTTAGGAAAATACTAGATTTTAATTAGAGTCATTAGCCACTGGGTTTGATTGATTTGGAAGTTTCTACAATTAGTAATGAATTTTGGAAGTTTGGGTATTTATTGAAATTATTAAATTATCTCAATTAAAGGGTCATTTTAGTGATTTGATCCCAAATGAGTCCCAAACTTCTTGAAATCAACTCCAAAGATCAGAAATAATCTAAGGAGAGATCAGCAAGTGTTTAAAGATTTTTTGGGATTTTTTAATAATTTTTAATTAATTAAAATTGATTAAACATTGATTTTAATTAAAATTAAATTAAAGTGGATTTTAATGTCAAATTAAAGTGATTTCAATTTTCATTGATTAAAAGATAAATTTAAGTTAATTGGGAGTATTTTAAGGAATTTTAAGAATTAAATTAGAATTATTAGAATTTTATTAAGGCTAAAGGGTTATTTCTAAGAGGAATTATTGTGGTTCCTACTTAGGAAACCAAATGGACTCTAAATTTGATGAAATTTGGTCCAAAGGATCACCTTACCCTGAGGACTAAACTCACCAAATTTGAGCTCAAATGGAGTACTCTAAGGTGGTTAACTAAACCACCTAAGGTGAACTCTAAGTCACCTTCAAATCTCTATAGGGATCTATCCTAGGCTTGGATTGGGACAAAATCAGTGGGTCTACACTCCTTATCCTAAACATCATCAGCACACAAAGAATCACACCCTAAATCCCATTGGATAGGTCTATACCCCATTTTGAATTTAAGGGTCAAACCATGACCCTTAAATTTGAAATTTGGGGAAAATGCCCTTGAACATCTTAAAAGGGGGAGATAAAATTTGGACATATCAAAAACATGTTCAAATTCAATCTCCCAAAATTCCATGCCTGGTGGACTTGTATTTAAAGAATAATTAAAGAAATTAATAAAATGCTCAAACTCAAATTAAACCTAGCACTGACCTAACCAGGGCATGGAACCATAAGGATTTTGTAGGTCTCCCTGAGACCTTTCCAATGAGCCTAAGAACACCTAATTTGGACAAGTGTGCAGGGAGATATGAATTTCCAAAGTTCCCTTGAATTTCTGGAATTATTAATTCGGCCATTACACAGTCAGCGCTCGCTTTACACGCACCGCGCGCTGATTGGCTGGGCAATCATTGGCGCCAACTGTTAACGGTCGGATTAACCACAGTCGTCGGATGGCGGATCGGACGGTTGGGATCAGACGCGCTCCGAAACAGCGGGATCTAATCCGAGCCGTTGATCGGAATCAACGGCTGAGATTTCGTCTTCAACCTCCGCTCCTATCCGAGGCCGTGAACCTTCTCCGACGTGATCTGATTGATCCCACCGGCGAACATCGACAAAATTTCACAGGGAGGATCAGGGGGGTGGAAACCTTCAATCCAATGGTGGAAATCCGTTGGGGTGAAGGTTTCCTTCACACTTGACCGGACTACCTAACTAGGGAGCTCGGGATGAAGGAATTACCGCAGAGAAAGTCTCAACAAATGAGCTTCTCTATCTGGAAGCTTCAGGGGATGAAGGCGAGCAGGTTTCCTTCAGGGACCGCGACTGGAGGACGGCCGGAGGTAGGACTTTGAGCGGGACGTCGAAGCCTTTCACCGGAGTTCGCTCGAAGTAATGAAAGGAGAGGTCTGGGAGCTCTAAGGGAGACGCTGAGAGGTCGAGGGAACTCTGGGGAATCGTTTCGAAATGCTGGGATCGATCCTTGAGCTCTGGGGAGCACCAGCCTATTCAGCCTCCTCCCGCGAGCTCGGACGGCCAGGATTGAATCGGAGGAGCTCTCGGATTGATGCCAAGTGGAAAGGGGCACCGTTCCAGAGAGCTCATGAGCCTCAAGCCGGCAAACCACAGCCTTTGGAAGGCTTTCGGTCAGGAACGGCCTGGGGGGACCACCGGAACTTGCTCTCCATTGGTTCCGACCGCCGCCGGCCACGGTCTGGGTCGGGTTGACCAGGGAAGGCCGATGGGGACACACTAGAGCTGGGAGTGGAGTCAAATTGGTCTGGGGAAGCCGGGATCGATTCGGTGGCTCGGTTTGGCTCAAACCTGCTTGGTTTGAGTCGAATTGAGCTCGATCCAGGTCAGGCCAGACCCGGGACTAGATATGGGAGGTAGGTCTGGGTCTTGTGCACCCAATGCAAGTGGCAATTGGGTCCAATTTGATCTGTGTCAAAGGTTGGCTCGGGTTGATCCAAATCTGCTCGGTTCGGGTCGATTTGGGCTCAACCCAGGTCAGGCCAGACCCTTGGCTTGAGGTGGGAAGTGGGTCTGGGTCTGGTGCACCCAATGCAAGTGGAAATTGGGTCCAATTTGATCTGAGCTGGAAAATGGCTCGGGTCCAAGTGTTTTTGGCTACTTTGGGTTAGCCTAATTATTGACCCAAGCTAGCCCAAGGCATGGGCTGGCTGGAGGGGGTGTATTGGACCTAAGGCCACCTATGGGAGGTGTTGGCCAGGTTCAATTGGGTTTAGGTTGAGAGTTGGCCCAATTCCAAGTGCTTTTGGGCACTTTGGGTTAGCCTAACTCTTGACCCAAATGAGCCCAAGGATTGGGCTGGTCAAGGAAAGTGTATTGGGTCAATGGGAACCCAATGGCACCTTGATTTGGATTCAATTTGATTAAGATCAAAAGATGGCTCAAGGGAGGTCTCTCTTGGGTCACTTGGGTCAAGCCATAAGGCTAACCCAAGTGAGCCCAAGGCTTGGGTCACCAAGAGGGGTCTCTTGGGTACCCAAGGGTTCATCCCATACATTCAAAGGACTTGGAATGGACTAGATTCAAAATTTTGAAAGGGGAGGAGTGTATGGGTCCATGGGTCAAACTTGGTTGACTTGGTCAACCAGGTTGACCCAAGGTCTGGGTTTGAGTTCAACAAGTTGAGTTTGATATTTGAAATTCATTGGAAGTGGTTTCAAAGAGTTTGGAATTGATTTGAATTGAAATAGCCATTTGAAATCTCATAAGGGTATTTTAGTCAATTTTGGCCCATTGGTCAACTAGAGTAAAAAATGGTTCTGAAAAATGCAGTTTACTGCTCAATGGGTTAAAATCAAGAGTCTGGAAGTGATTGGAGGCTTGGATAAGGGTTCCAAGGTCAAGATATCAAAGTGGTTAGGTTCAGTGGCATAGGCTGTAAATATTTGAAGGTTTTACAGCCTTTGGATTTTAATTCAGATTATGGGGTTAGAGACCTCAAAATGAGCTAAAAGTTGGAGGGTAACCTCTAGAGACATGTCTTATCACTTTACAAGTGATAGACCTTGAATCAGAGACCATTTGAGTGGGTTTTGAAATGTTTGAAAAATCTCTAAAAAAAGGTCTTTAGGACAAGGCCTTGAGACTTAGGATTTGAGTCTGGATTTCTGGATTTGGAATAGATTTTAAGTTGGAATGATTAGTATTAAAGTATCCAAATCATTTACAATCATGTGGTGATTGTTAATGAATGGATGAGGCCAAAGCTAGATTGAAGCTTGGATCAAAGTCTAGGTTAAAATTTGGATTCTCAAGTGGATTGAGTCAAAGTTTGGATATGTTTGAAATTTGAATTAATTTGAATTTGAATTGGATGGAGTTTGAGATTTAAATTGATCACAGGTAGGGATCAAATTGAAATTGGAGTGGATCAAATATAGGAATTGATTTTAGGTTGAGGTTGATCAAGGGTGGAGATTGATTTGAAGTTGGAGTGACCCTAAGATCTAGAAGAATTCTAAGATCTAGGATTTAAGGGAATCCTAGGCTCTAGAGTGGACTCTAAGGTCTTGGATCTAGAAGGATCCTAAGGTCTAGAGTGGATCCTAGGGTCTAGGATTAAATCTGGATTCTGGAGGGGTCTTAGTGACCTCATACAAAAATGAGGTCAACACCATCTTACAAAAGGAATAAAAAATAGGTAAATTTTCAAACTCAACTTTTGGAAATACCCCTTAACTTTAGATCCAATCTAAATCTTACTAGTATGTTTTTTAGAAACATCAAGTTCAACCAAAACTTGAGCCACAAATAGATTGCAAACAGAAGCAGTTGCTTGATCAGTTTGCAATGGCATCACAAAAATTGAAGCCATACCAAAAAGAATTTGACGATTAAAAAAATTTAGTATCAAATTCGGGAAAGAAATCTAAACTGAAGCATTAGGATATTCCTCCTAACATAAAAATTCAGAGTCCACTTAAGCAACTGCATTTGACACTCTTGAATATAATATGATCTCCTCAAAAATATGTGACTATAGTCATGATCGTTAGAAAGTTGGATTACAACATGCCTTTGGTCAAGCAAGCCAATGTGAAATGATTCGAAAGGTTTAGGGCTAATAAAAAATTTATGAATAACATCAAGGTTGGGTCGCCTCAACACAAATTTACCAACAAGCCTCAACGCAAAAGGGGATGCCAGTAGATCAACCACAGAGTTCTCAAACAAAAGAGCTTGACAACCCTTGTAGGAAGAATGCATGAATTTTAGGTTCAAGGAGCTAGCAGAGGTACCAGCTAAAACATCTTTAAAAGATCATATTTCCCCCTAAAGAAGAGAGGAAGGAGTTGGGATCGATGACGAAGGGATCATCATCGCCCAAAATAAGATAACACTAAAACCTCAAAATGAGAAAAGATGAAGAAAAACACAAATAAATCAAAGCCATCTAACAGAAAATGTGAAATAAGGAAGCCACAAGATGAGCAAACCAACACCAGAAAGGAAGCCCTAGTGTCTCCCAAAAATCACCTCAGACCAGAGAGATGTTAGAGCCATCAAGTCACTTATCCATAGAACAAATAGAAGGGGAGGATCCTCTAATCCTTTCAGAAGGGTTAGTGATGGCATTGAGGGAAATAATCATTCTACTAGTAGTATTATGAATACTAATGACAAGGTAGTGGTTAATGTGGATGAGGGAGGATTGGCTTAAGATAATTGTTCCTTAAAACAAATGAATGGAGATAAGGACAATATTAATATAGATCAAATACCTAAGAATCAATCAAGGTCTCTTAGTTTAATTTATGATGTTTGGAAGAAGGGGAGTACATTTCTCATAACACACTAATTCTCTTAATGATGTTTTGGATGGCAACACTTCTACAACTATGTCATTTCCTAATAGGAAGGCCAAAATTAATGATAAGGGTTTTTGAAAAGATTTTAAGAAGAAAAGTAAGAGTAGTAAGAATCTAGTTAGTTTGACCCTTCGAACCACTCATGCTTCAAATATTTGATCTTATATTAATGGTTAAAGCATTTGTATGAAATATTAGGGGCGTGGGATGTACTTTATCCAATGATAGAGTTAAAAAATTATGTAGGATTTAAGATATCTACCTTCTTGTTTTAATTGAGCCATTAATTTCTATTGTTAAGTTGGGATTTTGTTCATAAAAAGCTTGGTTTTGATTTGCCTTTTGGAAATTATATTAATAAAATTAGGATTTTCTAGAACAATTTTGTTTTTTTAGACATTATTATGGATTTCCCCAAATGATTCATACTAATAATAATTTTAATCAATTATCTTATAATGATTATTTTGTTTATGCTTTGTATTCTAAATTAGGTAGGGAGACGTTGTGGAGACAACACATCAATATTTCTTCTTCTATTAAGGCCCCATGGTTAGTTGGTGGGGATTTTAATATTTTTACTAATGCTTCTAAAATAATAGGGGGTAATTCTCCTAACTTTTGAGTGATGGAAGACTTTTATGACATGATTTTGAATTGTAATCTTCATGAAATTGCTTTTTTTTTGGAATTTTTTTTACATGGAAAAAGGGTACTATATGGCAAAGATTAGATCACATTCTTTTTAATGATTGTTGGATTTTTACTTAACAAATGACTCTCATTGATCATTTAATGATAACTTTATCTGACTTTTCTCCTTTATTGCTAGATATTTCATTGAATAGTAGAAATATTTAACAACCTTTTATATTTCAAAATATTTTGCTTCTTGATGGCATTTTCTTAAAATATTATTCAAAGAAACTGGCAGGTTCCACTTTTTCCTTTTAATATTTTATGTATGACCAGGTTGTGTCTTAAACTTGAGAGACTTAAACAAGAATTATCCAGGTGGAACAAACACATATTTAAGAATATCTTCTCTAGTATTGTTCTTGCTAAAAAGAATGTGGATAATGACGATATTATGTACATGCAAGAATCTTCTTTTGAGAACTTGTTTACTCTTAATGAGGCTAAGACTACTCTTTTCAAACTTTAGGAAAAAGTAGAGGCTTATTGAATATAAAAAAGCTTCTTCTAAATTTCTTATGGAGGGTGATCGTAATAACTCTTGTTTTCATAATATTGCTAATCACAATAAAGTGACTAGGCTTATTCATAAAATCACTTCTCCTGGTGAAACTTTTATAAATAACCTTGATTTAATTTTGCTTTTTGTGTTGAGTACTTTAAAAATGCTTTCAAAAAAAAAATTATTTAGATTTGAACATTGATTTTTCCTTCATTCCTACTATTATTACTGAGGAGGACAATTTATCATTGAGTAAGATTCTTTTTGATAAAAAAATTTGGCAGACCAAAAAAGATATGAACTCTGATTCTATGGCTGGTGCTGATGAGTTCACCACTAACTTCTTTCAGAATTCTTGGTGCATTATTAAAGAGGATATTGTAAATGTTGTTGTGGATTTCTTTTTGGGCAACCTTATCCCTAAATTGTTTACTTCGATTACTATAGCTTTAATTCCTAAGTATAACGCCATTAATTTTTGTAATGATTACCATCCCATCAATTTATGTTTCTTTTCCAACAAAATCATTGTTAAAATCATCATGGGTAGATTAGCTTTACTTTTACCAAAAATTATCTCTTTGGAGCAAATAAGTTTTGTTAAAAGGCAATCTATATCTGATAATGTTCTGCTTTCTCAAGAATTACTTCAAATTTTTCCTACTAATGTTACTCGTTGTTATATTATTTTAAAAGATGACATTACCAAAGCGTGTGACAATTTAAATTGGGAGTTTCTTTATACTATATTAAATTTTTTTGGTTTCAATTTGTAATTCATAAAATTGGTTAAGAATAGTATTGAGAATTTTTTCTTTCTGTTATGAACAATGGTAAATCACATGACTATTTCAAATATTCTCATGGGCTGAGGCTGGGAGATCCTCTATCTCCTTCTCTCTTCATTATTACTATGGAATTCTTTTCAAGAGGGTTTCATGATCTTTTTAGATTTTATCCTAATTTGAACTTTATAAGTGCTAGTGGTTTTTATATTACTCATTTAAGTTTTACTGATGATTTTATCTTTACTAATGGTTCTATTAAAATGTTTTACATTCTTTTTAAATTCCTCAACAAGTTTCATCTTGCTAGTGGGTTAATTTTTAACCCTTACAAAAGTTTCTTTATTCCTGCTAAATCTATATCCCCTAGAAGGATTTCTAGTATTGAAAATAAATTTGGTTTTACCACAAAAATTTTACCAATGAAGTACCTGGGTTTGCCGCTTTAAAAGGGTATGAAATGTTCCCATTTATTTGATGACATTTTAACTATGATTTATAAGAAAATCTATTCTTGGGCCTTTTAATTTCCTCTCCTTTGGTGGTAGACATGCTCTTATTAAACATGTCTTATGTTCTATTTCAATCTATTTGTTTCATACTTTATGCCCTACTTTAAATGTTTGTCAAAGAATAGAGACTTTGTTTAATAAAATTTTCTAGGGTGCTGAAGGTAAACATATTATTTTGTGGGGGTCCTTTTTTCTTTATAACACTGCATAATGCATTAAAATATAAAAGAAAACCTAATACAAACTACCAAGTGATAGTAATTCTATCACTTTCCTCCTTCACCAAAGAAAGAAGGTAGGAGGCACCTTATTACAATCTAATTCATCCCATAAAAAATCACCTTTCAACGCATAGTTAGCACAAAAATGTGCTAACTTATTACATTCTCCATTTGCAAAATGAAATAAAATACCCTCAAAACAATTAAGAAAAGATAAATCTTCCCTTCCAATTTGTTCTTCCATCCAATCAAATTTGTTAACTGAACTTTGTAAATGTTTCATAACATTCAAGCTGTCTCCCTCTATGATCAATCCTTTTGAATCCATCATCAAATCTTTGATGACTTTGTTCAACAAACAAAAAGCCAAAAGCTCTAAGTATCCAATATCCAAATACAAACAAGAGAATCCGAAAGCAAATAGCATTCTTCCACTTTGATCTCTTAAGATTCCTCCAACTCCAGCTTCATTAGAATCAAGCAGTTTTCCATACAAATTCACCTTAATCCATCCGGGTGGTAGGGGATGCCTAAAAGAAGAAATCAGCATAGAATGCTGGTTAGCACCCCAGTTGTCCTAAAATAGATTAAACTTAGGAGATATAGATGCCAAGCTAATGTCAATAGAAGCAATAAAGCCAAAATTGTTCTCATGATCTTCATGAATTAGAGTATTTCTACTCTTCCAAGATGCAAAACCATAGAATAATATATTCTTACAAAGAAAGGATTCACCTTCACAAGCCTTCTAAGATTTTCCAAACATCTTTGTAAACTGTTTAAAACCGGAACTCCAATACCCCACTTATTTGCCAATTTAATTGCTTGAATGAGTTTTGAGCACCTAACAGCCACATGTTCCACATATTCCATTGCTTCACACCCTCTTGGGTAGATGTTATTATTAGACAATCTTCGATACATTAAGAAATCCATAGATGGAATTGCCTTCTTCATAAGTCTCCACCAGAAAAAAGCCACCCGAGAGTTCAATTTTGCATCCTTCAGCCACTTCCAATCCTGATTCAACACAGGATTTTCATCCTCCCCTGTAGACCTGTAGCTTCTTGCCAAAGATGTTATGGTTTTTCCTTAAAACCTTCTCACAAGCTCTAGTTCATCTTCAGAATTCTCCACTCCAATTTTGATTTGATAGATAACTTTCACCAATTCATTCCCAAAAAACTCATGCAGTTTTTCCAGGTTCCATAATCTGTTAGAGATAAAGTTCTATAGCTTTGGAAATTCTCCATCCACCACAGCTATGAATGTAGGCCACCTATCAAAACTCTTATCTAATACCCAAATATCATTTAGGATATTCAAAGATCTTCCAAAATTTATTCTCCATGTTATAATTTGTCTTAGTGCATTCAATCCACTCCTCAATAATTTCCAAGTTGAAGAAGTGCTCATCCTTTCTTTATCCTCCCATATGTTTCCTCCATACTTTACTGTTAATGTTTTACTGAGAACAGAATATGGTTTATTTAAGAAATCACACACCAGCCTTGCTCTCAATAGTTCCACCGATTCAGTTGCCGACAGAATTCTATGTCCTCCACTTAAAACTGGTTTGGAAATGTCCTTCCAAGCAACATAATGTTTGCCATTACTCCCATTATTTTTGTTCCATAAAAAATCCTTACACATCTTGTCAAGCTACTTCAAAATACTCAGGAACTAGAGAATTTGATGAGTAAAAAACATGTATATAGAGCATTATTGATTTTATAAGAACCAATCTTCCAGAAGACGAAAAGATTTTTTTCCCCCCAAATATCTAATTTAAAGGCTACCTTCTCCAAAATATTTGTGAAATCTGCTGCAACAAGCCTTCTCAAAGCCATCTTAATGCCCAAATAGTGAAATTCTTTGACTTCCACAAATACCATAAGTTTTGAAATACTCCTCCTCCTTCTTTCCATACTCCTATTAAAGATGATAGAAGATTTATAGTAGTTGATTTGTTGTCCCGTCCACATACATTACTCCAATGTAATTTTCTTAATTTTCTTCAAGTTTCCAATCTTAGCATTAGAGAAAATAAGAATATCATCTGCAAATAATAAATGTGAAACCTTTGGAGCCAAAGTAGAAACTTTCAAACCCAAATTCCTTCCCTTAGATAAGAAGGCATTAGTGAGAATTTGAGAGCATAAAATGAATAAATATGGAGATAAAGGGCTTCCTTGTCTAAAGCCACTCCTTCTCTCAATCTTTTTTAAAATAGCCCCATTAACTTGCACCAAGAAAATTGGGTCAATTACACATTCCAATAAGAGTTTGGAAAATCTTATAGGAAACCCAAAATAAGTCAAAAGTTGCCTAAGAGTGTCCCATGCCATACTATCATAGGCCTTTTCCATGTCTAGTTTGATTGCAACCAACCCTTTCTTAGATTTTGAAAATCTAAATTCATGAAAAATTTCTTGTGCAAGAAGCACATACACCAATCAAGCCCTTCCTTTTATAAAAACTACTTGTGCATCGGATACAACATGATGGATAACCTTCATCATTCTATTTAAAAGAACTTATGCCACAATTTTATAGATTTAAAAACATAAATTGATTGGTCGAAAGTTAGAAGGGGTTAAAAGGTTACTTACTTTGGGGATAAGAACCACCAACATTTCCTTCCACTTAGGAGACATCTTGCCCAAACAATAGAAAAGCCGAATATCTTTCCAAACATCAATTCCAACAATATTCCAATATCCCTTGATGAAAGAATACGTGATTCCATCCACCCCCGGAGATATATTATTGCCAAGATCATTAACAACAACCTCTACTTCTTCAAATAAACATTATGCATCAAGGATATCACAGCTACCTTGGTTTAACAAGTTCTTATTCAATGGACAGCCCTTCAATTGGCATTCTCTTAATTTCCATTTGTTGTTAAAAAAGCTAAACAACAAATCATTGATTTTTTTGGGTTCTTCCACCAGATCACCCCTATCATTCTTTATTTGCTTAATCAAATTTTCATTCCTTCTACCATTAGCAAAAGCATGAAATAAGCTTGAGTTTGAATCCCGTTCACTTATCCACTTTGCCTTAGCCCTTTGCCTCCACCATGTACCTAACCGAGAAAGTGTACAATTATATTCATTGACCTTAGTCCTGAGCAGTAGAATTTCACTATCCAAAAAATTTGGGTTTGAAGACTCTTCCAACTAAAGTTCACCAATCTCCTCTTTCAACTTATCCTTTAGGTCCATTAATTTTTTATGCTTAGCCTTGCTCCAAACGTACAAAACTTTCAATACCCTTGAGAACTTTTTATTCAAAGCTTCCATGTCATCTCCTCCCACTGGTTTAGCCCATGGAAATCTGACAAATGAGAATGCAGCTGGATACTATAACCAAACATCTTCAAATTTAAGAATCCTACTCATATGAATTGGTTGGTTAAATAACTTCAAAAATATCGAGCAGTGGTCCAAAGCTATTCTGGGTAAGTGTCTAATTGAAGCTTAATTAATCAATTCGAAAGCTTTTGAGTTTAAAACACACCTATCAAGCCTTTGAGGATACGAGCACTTCCATTTTTATTATTGCACCAAGTATACTTGGAACCATGGATACCAACACCATGAAGATCATTTCTATTCATGAAAGCTTTCATCTCTAAAGGCTGTAGAGAAAAACAGAATTTTCCCCCCTTTATTCTCTTCTTGAGAGACGATACAATTGAAATCTCCTCCTACCACAGTTGGTACTTCTTACTTCAAATACCTCTCCAGGCAATCCCATAACTCCCTCTTTCCATACAAATTCCTCCTACCATAAACAGTAGAAACCACCCAAACATCGTTATTAAAAATTTTTACTTCACCAACTACACGTTGAGCTGTAGCCTTCAACAAAGTAAAAGAAGCCAATGGATATCTCCAAATAATCAATATCCCTCCAGACAATCCTCTGGAAGGAATAAGGAAGAATTCCCAACCTTCACACATGAATTTTTAAAACTCTTCTCTACATAGGAAACTAATTTTTATTTCCACAATTCCAACAAAAACACATTCCAATTTTTAACAAACTCCTTCAAGTACAAGGAGGTCTCCTTTTTATTAGCCCCCCTATAGTTTCAAAAACTTATTGAACTCATTTTTCTAAGAATATGGAAAGCCCCCCACCCCTTCTTTGGTTCATATTAGATTTCCCTTGCCTCAAAGACGAATTCAATGGACCAGGATACCTCAATTCCTTAGACAACTTTATTTTCTGGGAAGTATTTCTATCGTTGGTCAGACAAGCATTATCCACACCTTTATTTTCAAGTTCTTCATCATTACTAAAAACAACAATTTTATCCTTCCTATTATATTAAAATGTATCCCCATTTTCCACCAATTCCCCTTCTTCAACCTCTTCATTATAACTAATCAGATTTACCAAGTTACTTCACTCCTCACACATGGAATTCAGAATTTCAAATTTATTTCTAGAAAATTATAAGTTGGGCTTAGTAATGGATGAGAAATTCATACCCATGATTTCAGAATCTTCATGTATAAAATCGGTTCCAATATTTCCCCTCGATTCTCTGATCTCCACCATATTCCTTGATGGACCACTTTCTTGTTTAACAACTTTTGAAGTGATCAATGCTTATCCTCTCTTGCACATAACCTTCACTGCATTGTTGGGATCCTCTTGTTTATTAAACTCATCATTTTTCATAGTTTCAGCCAACTGAGCACCAGGTACATTCACCAACTCTACCAGCCTCCTAGCATTTCATTTATTGACAGCACTATCATTTTCATCACTACTAGCTTTTTGAATACCTCCTCCTTTAGGAACATACATTTTCCTTGAAACTCCCAACTTACTTTTCTTATTCCTTTTGTTATTAACTAACATTCATGGACCCAAAGCAGTATCTTCCCTCTCAATAATAACTGTGCCTTTATCAGCAACTCTTTGAAGAACAGAATTTATCAATGTTTCTCCAGCACCATCTTTAACCTCCTTAATCAAACAAACTTCCTTCAAATGGTCGATCCGTCCACATTTGTTGTAAAAGGATAAAATTTTCTCATACTCTACCTTTTGATTGAATTTACCATTAATCCCTTCCACCCAAACACCAGTTGGAAGTTGGCGGTCAAGTTTAATTCGAACACACACTCTACCAAACTCCCTCCTTCCCCATTGAAACATATCTCCATTTATCAAAAGAGGTGTGCGAATAGAAGAGGTAATCCTGTTTACATTGATTTCATCCCAATAGTAAAGCGGTAGATTGGGCATCCTAATCCATATTGGAGAAGAAAACCCTTTAAGGGAATTTGGATTAAAGTCCATATTCCACTTATCAAGACTTATGATATGTCCATTCACAAACCAAGGACCATCTGACAACACATTTTCCATGACTTCAGCAAAAAAAATTAGCAGAGCAACCAATCTGAGCCAAGTATAGTCATATGAAAATTGCCAAATTTCAACCACTGGCATCTTAATTCGGTCACAATCAACTGAATGAGAATTCATCTTCCAAAAACTTTAACAACAATAGAGCACTAAAGCTTTACTAAATTTTCTTTGACCTTAGGCTCAAATAGCTTAATAGTTATTCCATCCTCTATCATAATTTGTTCATTGATTTGATTAATTTTGATATATTGTTGTTTGGACCATGGATTTAAAAATCCTAGCCTTGCTGCTTGTTCACTTGATTTGCCTTCTCCTATCAAAATTGATGGAATCACTTTCTCTGTAAAATTTTCATAAACAATTGATAGGATACCTTCATTATCTTGAGTACTTTGTACATCTCTAGAAATAGTTGTTGGTTTAATATTAGCAAATATGCTAAAAAATAACTTCATCTCGGATGACGATGATTCTACTTTGTGAGGAGGAGTGGTCGCCTCATCTTCCACCATGATTTGCTTGCCTTTTCCTACCACTGGAGTTATAATTTGAGTCCTATCACCAGTCGGTTCACGGATAATAAGAGCTGCATTGATTTTCTTCGGAGAAACCACCATAGGATTATTGATTGACCTCACGATTAACAAATTGATCCAAGGAGGTTGTGCTTGCCATCGAAGATGATCGGAGGACGATCCTCCATTATCTGTGAGAAACTCTCCAACGTGAAACAAATGATGTAATTTGAAAAACAAAACCTTCATAATTCCTGGACTCTCTCTCACTAGCTTTCTCTGAGAATCAAATAAAAAATAAAAAAAAAATAAATAAAATATTCTAGAGCTTTTGATGAAGGAAGATTAGGATTTAAAACTTTGACGGATATGTCCAAAGCCTTTTCTCATAAACTTTGGTTTGCTTTTTGATATAAGAAAAGCTTGTGGGCCAATTTTATGGTCTCAAAGTAATGTGTTGGGAAACATCCTCTCAATAGGGGTTGCCAAAATTTTTTTTTGGCAAGACAAATAATTGGGTTATTTATCTATTGATGGTCTTTTAAACACACATTCCACTTCTGCTTGTAAAGTCAAGGATTTTATTAAGAATGTTAGTTGAAATATTTGTTTGCTTATTAATTTTGTGCTGGATTTCATTCTCAATATTATTCTCAAAACTCCAATTCGTGAATATTGAGGATAGTATGTTTTTGTGTCTCTTTAATGATGGTAAATTTGTTATTAAGCAAGTTTTGAATTCTACTAGGCAAGTCTATCCTAAAGGAATACTTTACTCAGCTATATGGCATGCCAGTATCCCTCATTATTATGTTCTTTTATGGAGGATTTTGCATAATTACTTTCCTTTGGATTCTATCTCATTTAGAAAAGGTATTTACATAGTCTATAAATGCCAGTGTTGTTATCATATTGAAAACCTTAAACAAGTTTTATACAAGGTCTTATTGCTATAAAAGTTTTGTTATATTTTGATAATATGTTCAATGTGCAATCTTCTGCTTGTTATAATTTCATCTCTAATATTCTTATTGAATGGTTCATTCCTACTAAAAGTCATATTAAGAACACTTTACCTATCATTATTTATTGGTTTTTATGGAGAAGTATGATCGATTCTAAGCATGAGGGGATTAAGATGAATGCTTATGGAATTATTTTTTAAATTAAGAATAAAATTTTATAGTTATTTGTGGTTAATTTACTGAATGGTGCTTTCTTTAAAGGATTTCTTAATGTTGCTTCTAAGATTGGTTTAATTATTCAATCCACTTCTTCTGTCACCAAAGGTAGAGTTATTAATTGGAGGAAGCCTCTGGGTGGATGCTTTAATCCTAATATTGATGGGTCAATGAACAACTTGAATGCTGTTTGTGGTGGTATTATTATGGATTTTAAGGGTCATGTTATTGCTGCCTTCATGGGTCCTAGTAAAGTTAATACTACTATTAAAGCTTAAATTAAGGCTCTTCTTTCAGGTCTTCAATTATGTATTTCATTAGGTATCACTAATGTTTAGGTTGAAGTGGATGCTATGACTTAGATTCATTATATTATGGGGTATTCTATTTCTAATCCTGCAATTTTTTACATGTTAAGAGATATTAAGCATTCTCTTTCTTGCATAACTTTCATTATTTCTCATAATTTAAGGGAAGGCAATATTGTGGCTAATTCCCTTGCTAAAATTGGGTGTAATTTGTGTTGAGTCCAGTAATTAGGTTGTTAAGCCTAAGTAAATGTCCCAAGGCTACCAAGAGGGGGGTGAATTGGTAGTTTAAAATTTTAAAACCTCTTTGAAGATTAAGTTGAACCGAAATAAAAATTTCTTTTAAAGTTTGTAGAAAAATATTTTTCAACCACAGAGTTGTTAAAACTGAAATTTAAAGTGCGGAAACGTAAAAACAATAAGTAAATGACACCAGATTTTTAGTGGTTTGGTCTATAACCAGACCTACATCCACTCCTCAGAGGCACCCTCTGAGTATTGCACTAAAACCAATAGTGACTCTCCTTTAGCACCCACAGCAAGGCGAAGAAGCATTTACAACACACTCTTTTCACCACTACCCGGTGCGGCAGAGAACTGTCGTCTTTTTACACAATCCACAATGCTGGCAGAGAACCGTCGTCCTTTTACACTCTCCTAGTGTGGGCAGAGAACCCTACGGCTGTTCACACTCTCCAAGTGTAGGCAGAGAACCTTTCGGCTGTTCACACTCTCCAAGTGTCGGCAGAGAACCGGATCTCCTTGACTGATCTTCTCACAAGAATCTAGAAGGAAGAAGGAAAAGAGTGAAGTAATCCAAATTCACAAGTAGAGACTCTTACCTTTGAAATCCAAGTGAAGCCTTCTCGCTCCAGTGGTAGGAATTCTCCCTTGAATGCTCTCTTCCACTCTCTCCTTGGCTATTCTCTCAAGAGGCACGAAGATCAAATGATAAAAAGATTGGGTGGCAGTCTAATTTGGACTTTTTATATAAAAGACAAGAAAAACCGCCCAAAAATTGCAAGTGTTCAATTCTGTACGCAGTGGATCGTCCTGTACGATCATGGATCGTCCTGGACGATTTTACTTAAACGATCTGAAACGACCCTATTTGAATATGTGTACAAAATGTCTTCGTACAGATGATCGTCCTGTACAAACTAGGTTCGTCCAGTACGAACGGTTATTACTAGGTATGTTCTAGAAACTGCTGAAAACTGTTCTAAGTCGGTTAATCGTTTGGACGAGAATATGTTCGTCTGGACGAAAATTTTCTAGAGACCCGATCATCCTGGACGATTCTTTACTTCGTCTGGACAAAAAATTTTCAGAGGACCAATCGCCACGGACGATATTTTATTTTCGTCTGGACGAAAATTTTCCAGAGACCCGATCGTCCTGGACGATATTTTAATTTCGTCTGGACGAAAATTTTCCAGAGGACCAGTCGCCACGTACGATAATAAAATTTGTCTGGATGAAAATTTTACAGAGAACCAATCGTCTGGTACGATATTTAATTTCGTCCTGGACGAATAGGACTTAGAAAAAAAATTTCGAGCAAGTTCCTATTCGTTCCATGTGCCCTATAAGAGATAACTATCTGATCGTCCCGTACGATAGGATATCGTCCAGTACGATCAGTATAAAATTTTATGATCTCCTTATGTGTGTGTGTATGTTTTTTATTCACACAATTACAATCACTTCCTTTCAAAATTAATTCAAAGAAAAAATGCAAACTTCAAATTAACAAAGTATCTCATGTTGAATTTGATTTGAAGTTATCATAGTCTGGAGTCTAATTTTCCTGAAATGTTAGTACACACAAGAGCAAATACAAATCTTCTAAAATTGTTAGGAGATAACTACACATTTGAACAATAATGTTTGAAATCATCAAAACTATTCAAGTTGCAAAAAATGTAAAAACATTCAAATAGCAACTATTCTAACAATCTCCCCCTTTTTGATGATGGCAAAACAATTATTGTTTGTATGGTTTCAAGTTAAACAAATCTCCTATCTCCTAAACTCCCCCTGAATTGATGAGTACATTAAAATAAGGAGGCATAAAGAATAATATTTTTGTTTTTCAAAAATTTAACACAAACAACCACAAAAAAATTTTTAACACAAACAACCACAAAGTCAAATACTTGCAAACAGAATAATCAAAACAGAAAACACAATAATGTCAATATTTTCTCCCCCTTTTTTACAGCAACAAAAAGTGAAGAATAAATAGACGAGAAATGTAAGTAATTATATGAAATTCATTTTAAAATTTAATATAAATGGTGATTGACATAAGGTATGCAATTTTAAACTAAACATATTAGGTCAATCATAGAAATTCATAAAATTTAAGAAGTGATATAACATTGTAAGTAAGAAGAAATTTTTAAAGACATTATTCAATTTAGACATTCAAGTATAGAAAATCATTACAAGAGAGATGTAAAAAAAAATTTATATTTCAAAGTTTAATGGAATATAAATGAACATAAGATCAATTTGAATTAAGAGATTGAAAGAATTTGGAAAGAAGAGAATTACCACATGTGGCGCTTTGCGTATCTTTTTCAAAATTTTTGGGGCACATTTTTGTGCATTTTTTCTTTGTTGGGCTTATTTTGTGCCGCTTTTTCACTTTGCAAATCTTTGCGAATTCCTTTTGATTTTTGTACTTTTTGTACAATTTTCAAGAGTAATTGAGACCAATTCTTTCCAAAATCAATAATCTAAAATTTCAAATATTTCTAAGTGCATAAATATCACTTGATCATAGAAATACAAAATAAGAAAATATCTAAATTGCAATAGTAATATTAACTTTTATGTAGTCTAAATGAATAGACATGAATTTAAAAGTTCTAATTACAATAAGTTATAAACAACTTTTAAATTTAGAAAGACTAGATTTTCTAATATAGATAATCTACAAATTACAATCTAATTTAAGCACTATGAAGATTAAATAATTCTAATGAAATTCATAAACATTAACCACATTCCAAAAACAAATCAAATTTGAAACAAGTACAACATCCATTGATATTAATGAAAGGATTACACATTTCATAATATCTAAAAACAAGTAAGAAAATACATTGAACTTAAAAGAAAAAATAAACATAAACACAAACACTTAACATTAAAATACACTCACAAGTTCCCCCTCACAAGATCCTCTCTCTCTTTCTCTCCTCAAGGTCTTCTCAGGTCAAGACAGCAGCCAAAGGTCTTGAAAAACGTTGAACAAGAGCTCTTAAATAGAAGAGCTTCAAAGGAGCTCATTAATTACAAGTTACCGACTATATCGTCCAGGCCGATATTGACATCGGCCTGGCCGATCAGTACAAATCAATGAAGATCGGCCAGAGCATAGCCCTGGATGCAAAGCAGGATGATTGAAAATTGGCTTGATCGTCCAGGTTGATCTCACGATCATCCTGGCCGATCAGTTCAAATCAGAGGAAAATCATCCTGACAATAGCCCTGGATACGGGCTGGCCGATATTGATCGTCCTGAAGTAACTTAAGGTTTTTGATTGGATCGTTTGGGCCAATCCTGCGATCCTCACGGACGATATGATCGTATCAATCATCCTTAATTACTCCCTTGATTTTCTGAATAATTATGGCTTAATTTGTGAATATTGTCCAGGCCGATCCAAGGATCGTCCTGGCCGATAATTTAAAAATATAATATACCTTAATTGTCTATGGCGGCAACTTCTTTCTGTTTTGAGCTTATCGTCCTGGCCGATACACATATTGTCCAGGATGATCTGTTAATGTTGGCTGCCTTAATTAAGAATCCTTAATTAGACTTTCTGTTTTAAGCTGATCGTCCAGGCTGATCAAAAAAATCATCCTGGCCGATATGAGTAAAAATAGAAATTCTAAGTTTCTCAAGTGTGTGTGTGAAGGGTTACATAGCATCAGTCTCTTTGACCATTACAAGTAGACTCAAGAGGTGAAAATCAAATGTACAGACTGACTCAACCCTAAACCTACGCAATCCTGAACTTGGTTCCTTCTTGATCATCCGATCTTCGATTCCTGAAAAGTTAGAAGCAACAAGTAGTCCAAGAGAAACAGTGTTTGTCAATCATCAAAACATAATTCATAAAAAATAGGTTTGCAACAATCTCCCTCTTTTTGATGATGGAAAAATACTACGAAAATAGTTAATAGCAAAAATTCAGAATTGATGAAAAAATGAACCTCATAAACTTCTCCCCCTTTTGACATATAAAAAAGGGGGTACAAGAAAGTAAAGCAAAAGAGATCCCCCCCTTTTTTTTTTTTTTTAAATCAAGGCATGTCAATGATATAGTATTCCATGTGATTGACTTAAAAAAAATTTGTAAGTTAATGAGTTACCAATCGTATTAATCCATAGAATAGTAGAATATCCGTTCATGGTTTACCCTTAGCTCAAAACGTTTTCTTAGGGTAGAATCATCTTTGGAAACCAATGACCTATTTTAAATAATTAATTGGATATGAGAAAAGGAATCCACCTACCACTTGTCGTAAGAAAAATATCTTCATGAAATAATGAAGTAAGGTGGATTTGTCACAATCGTACGATAATCGAGATCAAGCCTTTGAGAACCAAAACTTCTAAGTTCTAAGAGATTTAAAAAGAGAGAGTAGCTTGCTTTTGAGTGGGCTCATTTTATGCCTCTTGTCAATTTTGTGGCGCTTTGCATATCTTTTTATAGATTTTTTAATTTTTGGCGTCTTTGCGCTTCTTTTGTTGACATCATTGGCCAATTTTTTTTTTTTTTTTGCAAGCTAGATTCTCTTTTATAATCTCTTAAAAAAATCTTAGTTGTGAATATATCTTCTCAGATATTAGAGAATAGGAACTCTCTCTCTAACATAAGGAAGAATTACCACAAGCAGGATTAATAATCAAAGACAAGAGTAATGAGGGATCTTATTGATGTGACAAAAAGACTTTAATCATTATAAATACAAGATAGATTTGCTTAAGCAAGCTTAAGAAAAGATCCTAATTTCATAAACAGTCATTAATTTGAGATAGACTTTTGATTAGAAAAGAAAACTATGCCACTAAAATAGGTTAGAGAAAGAGACACAATCATAAAATATTCCTACTATCTAAGAGATTAAGTAGATGAAAACATATTGACTACAAATTTCCAAAGGCAATGACAAGGAATATAGTATCATATTAGTGATAATTTTGAAAACTAAGAAAAGAGAGACAAAAGGGAAAAATAAAACTAAAAAAAAAAAGATAAAGCAATAAAAAGGAACCAAAAGCAAAAGAAAATAAAAAGCAAAAAAGAAAAAGCAAAGGAAAAAGTTTCATGCTTTTATGTCAATCACACCCAACCTGATCCTTAAAGAGCTGAAAGTATCGAAGGCCAGTGGTTTAGTAAAGATGTCCGCCAGTTGATTTTCAGTTGTCACATGGTGTAACTCAATGTCTCCCTTAGTCACATGATCTCTAATGAAGTGATGCCTAATGTCGATGTGTTTAGTCCTTGAATGTTGGATAGGATTCTTAGAGATGCATATGGCACTAGTATTGTCACAAAAGATTGAGATGATACTTACATGTAATCCTAAATCCAATACCTGTTGTTTCAACCAAAGGACTTGGGCCACACAACTTCCAAGAGCAATGTATTCAGCTTCAGCAGTGGAAAGTGCAATAGAGTTTTGCTTCCTACTAGACCAAAAGACCAAAGATTGTCCAATGAATTGATAAGTTCCAGAAGTGCTCTTTCTATCCACCTTGCATCCTACAAAATCAGAGTCAGAAAAACTAATAATCTCAAAAAAAGTGCTATGTCTAGGGTACCAAATCCCTAATCCTTGTGTCCCCAAAAGGTATCTAAAAATCCTCTTAACAGCAGTCATGTGGGATTCCTTAGGGTCAGCTTGAAACCTAGCACAAAGGCAAACACTAAACATGATGTCAGGTCGGCTTGCAGTCAAGTAAAGTAAAGATCCAATCATGCCTCTATACTTCTTCTGATCAACAGACTTACCACTTGGGTCCTTATCCAATGGAGCACTAGAAGTCATGGGAGTGTTAATTGGCTTGGCTTTGTCCATCTCATATTTCTTCATAATGTCTTTTATGTATTTTGTTTGATTTAGAAAAGTTCCATCTTCCAATTGTTTTATGCTAAACCCCAAAAAGTAGGACAACTCTCCCATCAAACTCATCTCAAACTCTCTACTCATTATTTTAGAAAAATCATCACACAAATTTTTATTAGAAGATCCAAAGAGTATATCATCAACATAAATCTGAATAATGAGTAAATCATCTCCAACTCTTCTAAAAAAAAGGGTGGTGTCTACGCTCCCCTTGACAAACTCCCTCTCTAGTAAGAATGTGCTAATTCTCTCATACCAAGCTCTAGGTGCCTGCTATAAATCATACAAAGCCTTTTTTAATTTAAACACATGATTTGGAAATTGAGAACTCTCAAAACCTGGAGGTTGTTCTACAAACACATCTTCTTTTATCTCCTCATTTAAAAAGGCACTCTTGACATCCATTTGAAAAAGCTTAAATCCTTTATAACAGGCAAAGGCTAATAGCACTCTAATGGCTTCCAATCTAGCTACAGGGGCAAAAGTCTCCTCAAAGTCTATCCCTTCTATTTGATTGTACCCCTTGGCCACCAATCTTGCTTTATTCCTCACCACCACTCCTGAATCATTCACTTTGTTCTTAAAGACCCACTTTGTCCCAACTACCCTTTGTCCCTTAGGACTTTCCACAAGTTCCCAAACATCATTCCTAACAAATTGATTCAACTCTTCTTGCATTGCTAAAATCCAAAACTCATCAGAAAGGGCTTGGTTAATGGTGGTGGGTTCAGTCATAGAGATAAAGGCAGAGTGGTTCACCTCCTTCCTAAGTCCATGTCTAGTCTTAACTCCACTAGAAGGGTCTCCTAAGATCAAATCCTTGGGGTGACTTGTAGAGTATCTCCAATCTCTAGGTAAAATGTGAGAAGTTTCTCCCCTTTCAACTAAGTTCTCTACTCCTTGGGTGACTCCTTCTACTCCTCCATTACTTAGGTGCTCACTCCCCAAATTTTCTACTCCACTTGTAATCTCTCCAACATCATCATCTTCTACTTCATGTTTCTTAGGATCAGACTCATTAAATACTACATGGGTTGTCTCTTCCACCATCAAAGTTCTCTTGTTAAACACCCTAAAAGACTTCCCAACACTAGAATATCCCAAGAATACTCCTTCATCAAATTTAGGATCAAATTTTCCTAAGTGAGACTTCCCATTGTTGTGAATGAAAACCTTACAACCAAAGACATTAAGGTGGGAAAGATTGGGTGTCCTACCCTTAAGGATCTCATAGGGTGTCTTTTCTAATTTGGCTCTAACATTCACCCTATTCAACACATAACAAGCTGTGTTAACCACTTCAGCCCAAAAGTATTTTGGAAGTGAATACTCAGCAAGCATGGCTCTAGCGGCTTCCACCAAGGTCCGATTCTTCCTTTCAGCTACCCCATTCTTGCTGAGGGGTCCTAGGGGCTGAAAAATTGTGGCTAATCCCCTTGTCCTCACAGAAATCTCCAAATCTTTCATTTTCAAACTCTCCCCCATGATCACTATGGATGGTCAAAATCTCACAACCTAGCTTCTTCTGAATCCAAGTAAAAAAAGTTTTAAACTCCTCAAAAGACTCGTTTTTATGTGAAAGAAATCTAGTCCAAGTGAACATCGAGTAGTCATCAACAATCACAAAACCATAGACTTTCCCTCCCAAACTAGCTATGCTAATGGGTCCAAACAAATCCATGTGAAGGACTTCTAAAGGTCTAGAGGTACTAATGTCCTTTATGGGGTGAAAAGAGGAGTAGATTTGCTTTCCTAGTTGACAGGCATCACAAAGGTGGTCTTTTGTAAACTTAAGTTTGGGGACACCTCTAACTAGGTCCTTTTAGGTCACTTTCCTAAGGGTTTTCATACTTGCATGACAAAGCCTCCTGTGCCACAACCAAGAATCATCAATCACAGTTTTTAAGCAAAAAGAAGCAGCACATTCAATGTTATTTAAATCAAGCATGTAGACGTTGTTGATCCTCTTTCCCTGCAAAATAGTGTTGTTACTTAAACTTACAATGCATGAATCCGTGAAGAATTGCATGATGAATCCTTTGTCATAGAATTGACTGATGCTGAGCAAGTTGTGCTTCAATCCATCTACAAGCAAAATATTTTCAATCATAAGGTTCTTGGAATTACCAATTATACCTGCTCCTACCACCTTCCTGGTGGTGTTGTCTCCAAGAGTAACCTTGCCTCCAATCCTGGACTCTAGTACAACAAACTGGCTAGCATCACCAGTCATATGTCAAGAGCATCCACTGTCCAGGTACCACATACTCTCACAAGGTCTTTTGTGAGATCCCTCCTGCAAAATTATCAAATGTTAGATTTAGGAACCCAAGCAGGTTTGGGTTCCTTCTTATGAAGAGAAGAATGCAATGCATGTGTGATATGCTGTGGATTATGCACCTTAGGTCTCCACACCCAATGTGTACTATGGTGAATCATGCAAGTGTGTGAGATGTGTCCTAGCATGCCACATGAAAAACATCTAACTCCAGGAAAGGGATTTCTTAAGTGATTTGAGTTATAATGCCTCTCCCTAGGTTTTGGAAATTGATTAAAAGTAGAAGTCATCCTAGTTTTCTTACATGCTTCTAAATCATTTTGAAACTTCAAATTTGTGCTTTTTAAAACTTCATTTTCAATCCTCAAATTTTTCTCTATCTCCTTTGACTTCTTAAAATCTGATTCAAGTGATTTGTGTGATATTTTTAATGCATCAAGTTCTTCAACTAGCTCACCATGATTTTTATTTAACTCATCAAATTCATCAAGTAAAGCCATGTGATTTGAATCAATTATTTGATGGTCTTTAATCAAAATTTCATGCTCTTTTTGTAGATTTAAGAATTCTAATTTCAAGCTAGCATGAGTTTTCTTTAATTTCCTATATGATGCATGAATTTTTTCTGAAACTTCAAGAAGTTGATCGTAGGAAAGTTCACATACCTCTTCTTGATCACTTTGATCTTTTCCCATGAAACACAAGTTTGTAGTCTCTTCCTCTGGTTCAGTCTCAGAGGAATCAGTACCAGATTCTGCCCAAAAGCTCCTTTATTTTTCCTTCTTGTCCTTCCTAGACTTAGCTTTCTCCTCACCTTTTTCTTTGCTTGATCGATCTCTAAGCGTAGGGCAATCAGTTCTCACATGTCCAGGCTTCCTGCATTCAAAACAAACAACATCAGAAGATCCTTTAACATGTTTGTGATCCTTACCTTTTCTCCAACTTTGATGATGCTTTTGTTTCTTCCTTAGAAAGCTTTTGAATTGCCTTGTGATAAAGGCAATTTCATCGCTTTCAGACCCGGAAGATTCAGAATCCGATTTGTGCGCCTACAGCGCAATTGTTTTCTCCTTTTTCTTCTCACCTGCATCAACATTTCTTTGATTCACCCCTTGCTCGTAAGCAATGAGTGAGCCAAGTAAGTTATCAATAGAATAAGTATTCAAATTCTTAGATTCAGTGATTGCAATGATTTTTGCATCATAAGACAAAGGCAAACATCTCAAAATCTTGTTCACTTTTTTATAATTCAAAAGTTCCTTTCCTAGTGCATGCAATGAAGTAACTATCTGAGTAAACCTAGTGTACATGTCAGAAATCGATTCATGAGGTTTCATACGAAAAAGTTCGTAGTCATGCAAGAGAAAATTCAAACGGGATTGTTTAACTTTATTAGTACCTTCATAGGTGATGCACAATTTATCCCAAATCTCTTTACCAGTTTTGCAAGTTGAGACACGCATGTAATCCTCAGATTTCAAAGCACAGAAAAAATAGTTCAAACATTTCGTATTTAATTGAGCTAAATCTTGTTCATCAAAAGTCCATTCAGTAAAAGCAACTTCAGTTTTAACACCATTAATTTCATGAGAAGGTGGAGAATAACCTTCTTGAATAAGCATCCACATGCGATAATCAATAGATTGTAAAAACGTTGACATGCGAGTTTTCCAAAAATCAAAAGGTAGGTTATCGAACAGAGAAGGTCGGGTAATAGAATACCCTTCCGTAGTGTTGCGATTCCCAATGTTATTCATGGATCAAATTCAAAAAGTTTTTAAACTTTAATTTTCAAATCGCGCTCTGATACCACTTGAAATTTTATTAGGGATGTTAAGCCCTATGAACTTAGTCCCAAGCTAACCAAGAGGGGGGTGAATTGGTATTTTAAAAACTCTTTTCAAAAAGGAAGAAAATTGCATAAACCAAATCACACCACATAAATAAATGCGGAATTTAAAAGCGCGGAAGCAAGAAAAAGAACACATAAATTTATAGTGGTTCGGTCGACTCGACCTACATCCACTCCTTGGAGGCACCCTCCAAGTATTGCACTACAAAACGTGACTCTCCTTTAGCCCCCACAGCTAGGCGGAGAAGCCCTCACAAGAACCTCCTTTTTGCCACCCCGGCAAGGCAGAGAACCTTCCTCCTTTTACTTCCTCCTGAAGCTGGCAGAGAACCAAAACCAAAAGCAAACTCTTTACCTGTATCGACCCTTCCACTAACAAGAAACTCTAGACGAAGACGAAGCAGAGCGATCCTTGAAGTAACCCTTGTGAATCCCCTCACAAGCTTTCCCTCACAAGATCCTCTCTCTCTCCTCTCTCTCTTTCTCTCCTCAAGGTCTTCTCAGGTCAAGACAGCAGCCAAAGGTCTTCAAAAACATTGAACAAGAGCTTTTAAATAGAAGAGCTTCAATGGAGCTCATTAATTGCAAGTTGCCGATTATATCATCCAGGCCGATATTGACATCGGCCAGGCCGATCAGTACAAATCAATGAAGATTGGCCAGAGCATAGCCCTGGATGCAAAGTAGGACGATTAAAAATTGGCTTAATCATCCAGGCTGATCTCACGATCGTCCTGGCCGATCAATTCAAATCAGAGGAAAATCGTCCTGACAATAGCCCTGGATACGGCTGGCCGATATTAATCGTCCTGAAGTAACTTAAGTTTTTTGACTGGATCGTCCAGGCCGATCCTGCGATCGTCCCAGACGATATGATCGTATCAATCATCCTTAATTACTCCCTTGATTTTCTGAACAATTATGGCATAATTTGTGAATATCGTCCAAGGCGATCCAAAGATCGTCCTGGCCGATAATTAAAAAATACAGTATACCTTAATTGTCTATGGCGGCAACTTCTTTCTATTTTGAGCTTATCGTCCTGGCCGATACACGTATCGTCCAGGACGATCTGTTAATGTCGGCTGCCTTAATTAAGAATCCTTAATTAGACTTTTTGTTTTAAGCTGATCGTCCAAGCCGATCAAAAAAATCGTCCTGGCCGATATGAGTAAAAACATAAATTCTAAGTTTCTCAAGTGTGTGTGTGAAGGGTTACATAGTATCAGTCTCTTTGACCATTACAAGTAGACTCAAGAGGTGAAAATCAAACGTACAGTCTGACTCAACCCTAAACCTACGCAATCCAAAACTTGGCTCCTTCTTGATCGTCCGATCTTCGATTCCTGAAAAGTTAGAAGCAACAAGTAGTCCAAGAGAAATAGTGTTTGTCAATCATCAAAACATAATTCATAAAAAATAGGTTTGCAACACCCATTAATATTGATCAAGCACTTTCTGATGAATTTTGGATATTGGCCATGCAAGAAGAGTTGAATCAATTTGTAAGAAATAAAGTTTGGGAATTAACCTCAAGGCCAAAAGATCAAAGTGTTGTTGGAACCAAGTGGGTGTTCAAAAATAAAATGAATGACTCAGGAGTAGTCATTAGAAATAAGGCTAGATTAGTTGCTAATGAGTATAATCAAATTGAAGGAATTGATTTTGAGGAGATTTTTGCCCCTGTAGCTAGACTTGAAGCAATTAGGGTTTTACTTGCCTTTGCCTGTTTTAAAGGTTTTAAATTATTTCAAATGGATGTCAAAAGTGCCTTTTTAAATGGGGTAATTGAAGAAGATGTTTTTGTAGAACAACCTCCAGGTTTTAAAAATTCTAAATACCCAAATCATGTTTTCAAGTTAAAAAAGGCATTATATGGATTGAAACAGACACCTAGGGCTTGGTATGAGAGGTTGAGCACCTTCCTACTTGAAAGATCTTTTGAAAAAAGGAAGTGTGGATACAACTCTCTTTTTAAAGAAATTTGGAAAGGATATACTCATTGTTCAAATTTATGTGGATGATATCATCTTTGGATCTTCAAATAAAAATCTTTGTAATGATTTTTCTAAAACAATGAGTAGTAAATTTGAAATGAGTCTAATGGGAGATTTAAAATACTTTCTAGGATTTAGCATTAAGCAACTTGAGGAAGGTACATTTCTTAGTCAAACTAAATATATTAAGGACATCCTCAAAAAATATGAAATGGACAATGCTAAACCTATTAGTACACCAATGAGTTCCTCAGTTCAGTTGGATAAGGACCTTAAGGGAAAATCTGTTGATCAAAAGAAATTTAGTGGGATAATTGGATCTTTACTTTACTTGACTACTAGCCGACCAGATATTATGTTCAGTGTTTGCTTATGTGCTAGATTTCAATCAGATCCAAAGAATCACATTTGACAGCAGTGAAAAAGATTTTAAGATACTTACTAGGAACTCAGAACTTAGGAATTTGGTATCCTAAGTTTAGCTCTTCATTTGAAATTGTTGGTTATTCAGATTCTGACTTTGCAGGCTGTAGAGTGGATAGAAAAAGCACTTCTGGAACATGTCAATTCATTGGAAATTCATTAGTTTCTTGGTCTAGTAAAAAACAAAATTCAGTAGCCCTATCTACTGCAGAAGTAGAATACATTGCATTAGGAAGTTGTGTGGCACAAGTACTTTGGTTAAAACAACAGTTGATTGATTTAGGATTAACTATAGGCACTATTCCAATTTATTATGACAATACTAGTGCTATTTGTATTTCCAAAAATCCTATTCAACATTCTATAACCAAACACATTGACATAAGGCATCATTTCATAAGGGATCATGTATCCAAGGGAGAAATTGAACTTACTCATGTTTCAACTGAAAATCAACTTGCAGATATTTTTACAAAACCTTTATCCTTTGATACCTTCAGTACATTAAGAACAAGGCTTGGTGTTATTGATTTGAATGCTTAAATAAAAATGTTTTTGCAACATTGATATTTATGTTTTCTTAGCTTATTTGTTTTAATTCTGTTTTTATTTTGTGATTTTTGTGTGTTTTGAAAGAGTTTATTTTAGAGTCTGTGGTTTTGTCTTTGTTTTTTATGTTTTGAATGTTTAGTTTGTTTTAGTTTGATAAAAAATTAAAAAAATCCAAAAATGTGTGGAAATCGTCTGGGACGAAATGTTTCGTACTGGACGATGTGTGCAAATTTCATTTTGTGAGAGTTCTAATCGTTTTGAGAGTAGTTTTTAATGTAGTTCGTCTGTAGGATCTTATAATCGTCCAGGACGAATTTTTTTTTCTCTCAAAAGTTGGGACGATTGAATGCAGCGGTTGAATGGATAAGACAGTTTTAAATGTGAAGTTCGTCCGTACGAACTTTTTGTTCGTCCATACGAACAGACGTCGTTTCATTGTAGGGGACGGTTTTCAACTGACATTAAAACGAATTAACTTTTGATCGTCTGTACGAAATTTTTTTTCGTCTATACGATCGGTCAAGTCAAAAAATCTGTACGAAAGGACGCATCGTAAATTGAGTTGATTACAAAAAGTCGTTACCTTTTGGACAAATTTGATCGTCTGTATGAAATTTTGTTGTCCAAACGAACGATAATTTTTGTCCAGGGCGAACGTATCATTTTTTTTAAAATGGAAGGCTTTCTAACTCAACAATCACATCTCCAAACTTCACTTTCACTCACTTTCAACTTTAAATTGACAATGGCCTCCTCAAGCAAAAGTCAAAAGGTGTTGGCTAAGAAACCTCACAGAAATGCCTCTGAAAACTTCCTTTCAAAGGCAAATGAGGAATCCTTTCCTCGTTTTGCATCTGCCAAAACTACACCTTCTCGCATTCTGATTCAAAGCGAGATAAATTTCAAGGTAATGCACCTTTTTGCTTCCACCAAGTTTGGATTCATTCTTTCTCTCGTCCACCTCTACAACAAACAAACTTTTCTCTATTTCCTAGCCAACATGAGTTTCAATTCCGACCACTCTTGCATAAGTTCTTTTGTTTTCAAACAAAAAGTTGAAATCACCAAGCACGACATAGGTGCCTTTCTGAACTTAAGAATGTAAGGTTATAGAGCCCACACCCTTATGAATGAAGACACCTTCAAATGGTATGAAGTCTATAAGTTGATTAGAGAAAATGGCCTAACATATCATGTTGCTAGAGTTTCAGGAATGACCAGAAATGCTCGAATCATCCAGCACATTATTCGATCTTCAATCATTCCTAAAGCTGGTGATAGGATCAATATTACCCCACTTCTTTCTGTTGTGACCTTTTTTATTATGAATCGTAAGCCTATCGATGAAGCCCAACTTATCCTAGACCATCTTTATGGGCTTTCATAAAATTGGGCATGCATAACAGAAGAGAAAAAGGAACATCTCATTAGGACACTTAGTTACATACATTTTGGAAAAGAAATACAACTTAGTGCATCCTGATGATGAATACAAAGAGCCAGTCTACTACAATGATGCTTCCTTCAGAGCAATTTTCAAGGATGAAAAAGGGAAAGCACATGCCAGTGCTTCTGAAGAAGAAAAAGAAAGAGAGCAAACTTCTGCACCTCAATCAGATTATCAGAATTTGATTGAGAAATTTGATAGACTTGAGACTCATGTTGATCAAAGATTTGATCAAATTGATGCTCAACTCCTGCAGCAGCAACAGGACATTGGTAGTATCAGAAATGAAGTTCATGAAATCAATACCAATGTTATGTTGATGGCTTCCTACTTCAACCTATTTGGTGGCATTCCTCCTCCTCCTCCAAAGAGAATGAGCGGTAATTTTCTTTATGTTTGTTTTATTTGTGTTTACTTTAGTGTTTGTTCTAGTGTTTGTTCTAGTTGTGTTTGTTTGTCTTTGTTTTAAACTTTAGTGTATTTTCTTTTGTATTGATATTATGAAATGATCCTGTAATCCTTTTCATAAATATCAATATATGTTGTAGTTAATTTTGATTTTGGATTGTTTTTGAAATGTGTTTAGTTCTTATGAATTTCAATAATCTTTTTAATACTAATTGTGCTTAAATTAGATTGTGATTTAAGATTAATTACATTAGAAAATCTAGTCTTTCTAAATTTAAAATTTGTTTATAACTTGTCATAATTAGAATTTTTAATCTCATGTCTATTCATTTAGATTACATAAAAGTTAATATTATTATTGCAATTTAGATGTTTTCTTATTTTGTATTTCTTTGCTCAAATGATATTTATGCACTTAGAAAAATTTGAAATTTTAGATTATTGATCTTGGAAAGAATTGGTTTCAATTACTCTTGAAAATTAAACAAAGAGTACAAAAATCAAAAGGAATGCGCAAAGGTTCGCAAATATGAAAAAGAGGCACAAAATTAGCCCAATCTCAAAAGATGGACAAAAATGTGCCAAAAATTTGAAAAAGATGCGCAAAGCGCCACATGTGGTAATTCTCTTCTTTCCAAATTCTTTCAATCTCTTAATTCAAATTTATCTTATGTTCATTTATATTCTATTGAACTTTGAAATATAGAATTTTTATTCATCTCTCTTGTAATAATTTTCTATATTTAAATGTCTAAATTGAATCATATTTTTGATGAATTCTTCTTACTTACAATGTTATGTCACTTCTTAAATTCTATGAATTTCGATGATTTACCTAATGTTATTAGTTTTAGATTGCATACCTTATGTCAATCACCATTTAGATTAAATTTTCAAATGAATTTCATATAATTACTTACATTTCTTGTCTATTTCTTCTTCACTTTTAGTTGTTGTTAAAAAGGGGGAGAAATTATTATGTTTGTATGTTTTGTTTATTTTGTTTGTTTTATTTGCATTTTGATTTTGTGTATGACTTTGTGTCTATGGCTTGTGTTAGTTTGTTAATTTTTTTTAAAAAACAAAAATATTGTTCTTTGCTTCAAAATGCCTCCTTATTTTCATGTATTCATCAATTCAGGGGGAGTTAAGGATATTTGTTTAAATTGAAATCATACAAACAATAATTGTTTTGCCATCATCAAAAAGGGGGAGATTGTTAAGATAGTTGCTATTTGCATGGTTTATATTTTTGCAACTTGTATAGTTTTGATGATTCCAAACATTATTGTTCAAATGTGTAGTTATCTCCTAACAATTTTAGAAGATTTGTATTTACTCTTGTGTGTACTAATATTTCAGGAAAATCAAACTCCAGACTACGAAGACTTCAAATCAAATTCAACATAAGATACTTTGTGAATTTAATGCTTATACTTTTCTTTGAATTAAATTTGAAAGGGAGTGATTTTAATAGAGTGAATAAAAATATACACACACATAAGGAGATCATATAAAATTTATACTGATCGTACGGGACGATCAAACAGTTATCTCCTATTGAGCACATAGAATAAATAGGAACTGGCTAGAAAAATTTTCTAAGTCCTATTCGTCCAGGACGAAATTAATTATCGTCTAGGAAATGAGTTGCTCTCTGTAAAATTTTCATCCAGACGAAATTAATTTTCGTCCAAGACGATCTGGTCTCTGTAAAATTTTTGTCCAGACAAAATTAATTATCGTCCAGGATTATCTGGTCTCTGTAAAATTTTCGTCCAGACGAACCAATTTTCGTCCAGACGAACCAATTTTCGTCCAGACGATTAACCGACTTGGAATGATTTTCAGCAGTTTTCTGGAATCGACCTAGTAATAACCGTTCGTACCGGACAAACTTGGTTCGTACGGGACGATCAACGTGTATGAAGACAATTCATACACATACACAAATAGGGTCATTTCAAAGCGTTTAAGTAAAATCGTCCAGGACGATCCACGATCGTACGGGACGATCCAGTGCGTACAGAATTTAAAACTTGCCGTTTTTGGGCAGTTTTTCTTGTCTTTTGTATATATAGTCCAAATTAGATTGCCACCAAATCTTTTTGTCATTTGATCTTCGTTCCTCTTGAGAGAATAGCTAAGGAGAGAGTGTGAGAGTGCATTCAAAGGAGGATTCCTACCACTGGAGCATGAAGGCTTCACTTGGAGTTCAAAGGTAAGAATCTCTACTTGTGAATTGGGATTACTTCACTCTTTTCCTTCTTCCTTCTAGATTTCTTATGAGAAGATCTGTCAAGGAGATCCGGTTCGCTGCCGACATTTGGAGAGTGTGAATAGCCAAAAGGGTCGCTTCCTACACTTGGAGAGTGTGAACAGCTGTAGGGTTCTCTGCCCATACTAGGAGAGTGTGAAAGGATGGAAGGGTTCTCTGCCCACGCAAGGAGAGTGTGAAAGGACGGACGGTTCTCTGCCAACACTGGGGATTATGTAAAAGGATGACAATTCTCTTCCACACCGGGTAGTGGTGAAAAGAGTGTGTTGTAAAGGCTTCTCCGCCTTGCTGTGAGTGCAAAACGAGAGTCACTATTGGTATTAGTGCAATACTCAGAGGTTGCCTCTGGGGAGTGGATGTAGGTCTGGTTATAGACCGAACCACTATAAATCTGGTGTCATTTACTTTACATTTTTTACGTTTTCGCATTTTATTTTTTATTTTTAAGAACTCTGTGGTTGAAAAACATTTTCTAGAAAAACTTAAAAGAAAAATTTTCATTTCGGTTCAACTTAAATTCAAAGAAGGACTAAAATTTTTTAAAACTACCAATTCACCTCCCCTCTTGGTAGCCTTGGGACATTAACTTAGGCTTAACAACCTAATTACTAGACTCAACAGGCATCATAGGAGTTAGGTAGACAACATAGAGTCTTTTAAAATTTTTTAGAACTTGTAAGTTCTCTACCTAATGCATGCAATAAAATGATAATTTAATTGAACCTACTATACATTTCAGAAATAGATTCACTAAGTTTCATGTAAAATAGTTCATAATTATGAATCAAGATGTTCAACCTAAATTGTTCTACTTTATTTTTTCTTTCATAGGTTATGCAGAGTTTTCTCAATTTTCTTTACTAGTTTTGCAAGTAGATGCACACATGAAATCATCAAATTTTAATGCACAAAAAAAGCAGTTTAAATATTTTGCATTTAATTTGGCTAAATCTCTATCCTCTCTGATCCATTCAGAAAAAGGCAGTTTCGTTTTAATGTCATTTACAAAATGAGAAGGTGTAGAGTATCCTTCTTGAACTATCATTTACATGTGATAATATATAGATTGCAAGAAACTAGGCATACAGATTTTTCAAAAAATCAAAATGAATATTATCAAATAACGGTGGTCATGTGATTGAATATCAATTGACAGTACTACGATTTCCAAAGTAATCCATTGATCATGTTTCAAAAGTTTTCTAAAACTTACTTTTTGAATTCTTCTCTAATACCACTTAAAAGTTCAAGGAGATTGTGAGATCTCAACGAACAAGCACAAGGCTAATCAAGAGGGGGGAGGTGAATTATTAATTTAAATTTTTTTTAAAAAAAAATCTTTTTATAACCTTTTTAATATTTAAAAATAGAAAATATTTTACCCTTTATGTGAAGGCAAATTAATTTCAAAATAACAAGAAAATTAAAGTTTTAACCACATTGTTAATCACAAAAAAAAATTATGTGTAGAAAATAATAAGAATAAACACATTAGAATTTATAGTGGTTTGGTCCAACCTGATCTATGTCCACGCCCCAAAACCCTCAGTTCTAGGTATTGCACTAAAGTAGTGTCTCTCATTTTCTCCCCCACGATAAGGCAGAGAAGCCCTTACAAGATTTATTTCACCAACCTAGTGTGGTAGAAGACCTTACTCTTTTTCACCCTCCTATTGAATGCATAGAACTTGGAATCCTTTTTCTCCCTCTTGAAGATGGAAGAGAACAAAGAATCCTTTTTCTTCTTTCTAGAGAAGGTAGAAAACTTGGGACTAGTACTATGGAAAGTCTTCCCGAAACCACCAAAGAATCAAGGCAAAAGCTTGAAAAAGATAGGGAAGAATCTTTCTTGGAGTAATCTTGTGAATCTCTTATAACTCTCTCTCACAAATAAGTCTCCCTCTCTTCTCTCTCAAAGCACTCCTTAACTCCCTCTCTATGCTCCCTCTCAAGACACTTAGTAGCAAAAGTCTTTTGAAATAAGATCATGTAAAAGGTTATTTAAAGAGCCTCTCAAAAATCCCTATATTTCAATATGCCGACTCTGACCGTCCAGAATAATCCATGATCATCCTGTCTGATTAGTTCAAAGTACTCTGTTAGTACTGTATGAGGAGCCAATTCCTATATAATTAGTTCAAAGAGATGAACTAATAGTCTAAGATGATTGAGAACATCGTCCAATATGATTAGAAAAAAATATCCTTTTTAGATAATACAAAATATATTTCCATATATGATAAGTCATATGGTTTATCATTATATTATTTAGAATATTAAAGATTAAGTTTTTAAACTTTATTCTACCAACCTCTTAGCCTCTAAAAATTTTAGGAATTACTATTTTATGGCTCAAAATTTTTGTATATCTTTGTTGATTTGCAATTATTTGGAGGATCCTAAATTGGTTTATTTGTTTAAACTTCCACATTATTCTTTTAAACTTAATGTTGATGGGTCAGTTAAAAATTGTGCTTCTCCATTTCTCTTACTCATAGAAAGGTAATGCTTATGCTGATTGGTTAGCCAATCTTGGTTGTAATTTGGATTACTGATTTCTCTGGTATCAATGTACCTAATAAGCTGAAAGGCCTAATTAGGCTGGTCAAATTGGGTTTACCTTATGTTAGAATTTAAAATTTTATAGTTTCTAGGGCTTATGAGAATGTTTTTTTTTTCATTTATGATGGGCTTTTGGTTGTGCGGGTTATTTGGATTCTTTAGTACTGGTGCTTTGTGATTTAGCGAATGGTTTTCTCATTCCTAGTTGGGATTTATGTTATATCCCTATTTTTTCTTATCTATTCATCTTGATCTCAACATTGCTTGTTGTTTTGTTGGGATGGGATTGATCTATGATAATGTTATTTGGTCTTCTAATTTTATCCCTTTAGGTTGTTGTTCTTCTCCCTGGGTGGATATATATTAGGGGTGTCAATTCGTGCAAAGGGTCATGTTCGGGTCAAAATCGATTTTAACCTGGCTGTTTCTAACCTGACATGATTTAGGTTTCAGGCTTGATTTTTCTAACCCGAACCTGACCCGGATCGGGTTCAGGTCAACCCAACTCAACCAAAAAACTTTTAAATGCATGAAAAATATGAACTTTTGATAATTAATTTGCAATTAAATAAATGAAAATTTTCAAGAATACATATAAAAACATGTAACTTGTATTTAAATTATTTAGAATCTTTAGAAATTATAATGTTACATATTACATTGATTACATATTATAATTATTACAAACTACAAAGTAAATAACGTACAAACAAACTCAAATTACATTTGTTGGTTCTTATACGGCTACACTTCAACTTGAAGAATAAAGATATCATTAAACCTTATATTGTCCTACACTTCAACTTGAATTAACTGCAAAAAAAACATGGTTAAACTTAAATCTTAAAAATAATAAAGAAAAAAAATTCAAAAAATTCTAAATAATGAGATTGTATAAGTGTATAATTAGAAAGCTATTCGAATAGCTCAGGTAAACCCTACAACACATTTACCAACAATTGAGAAGTAACTCAAGGGAATAAATAATATATATTTGATTTTTCTATCTATTATTATCCAAGGCAGCAATTTGCATTAAACTTAATGACTTAATGTAGTATCCGTGAATTAAAAAAGTATCTACTTTTGATTTAAGCTAACTTAAATTCCACTTGGTTGCAAATAGTATTAACCAAATTACCCCTAACACATGATGGCTATCTCTTCCAGTTTAGAAGGTTTTTCATCATAGCTTGAGTTTTTATAGCTATACCATTTAGGCCTTTACCTTAATTTATCAAACATATGAGTTGATTAAGCATCAAAATTTTTAATTATAGTAGCCATAAGCTTCAAAAAATAGAAAATAAAAAACAATATTTAACCCCAACACCTGAGCGGCCAACAAATTTAAAGAAGCCATATGCTTTAGAAAACATAAAACCATAAGGCTCCAGCACCCAACAAGGTAATCATCTTTGGAAAACAATAAAAAACAGAACCCAATAAGATTTTTTGATGTTATAGTGTTATTAGAAATAGGAAAAACCCTAAACTTCACTAATCACTATAGTCTACATCACCAAAAAAACTACAAGCCAAGAAATTTACAATTTAAATTCTTTTGTGCTGAAGTAGCATGCAAATAACAACAAAAGCAAACACAAAAAGGTCCAAAACATAGAAAAGAATGTCTCTAAACCAACATCGACAGTAGCATGTAAATAACAACAAAAATTAAAGCAGCATGAAACCAACAACACAGAAGCATTTCAACATTAAGTTCTTCATCAAGCAGGTTATGTCAGCAACAGCAAAGCATCAACCACTAACCATCCAGAACAACACAGAGAACATTCATCCACTTAACATGTAAATTCATCAAAGTAATGACCATTCAAAATCTCAACAAGATCAACAGAATTAAGAAAATAATCATAAAACTACCTCCCCAACACCAACTAAGCAACTATGTTAGCTGAACCTTTGGCATCTTCGCTGCCAATTTCAGAAATACCTAAGTTCATGATGTCCTCAGTTACACCCTCATGTTTTAGATTAGTCATAACTATAAAGAAACAATGTATATGAGAGAAAACCATTTAATAAGTAATATCAAATAAATTACCATTATCTTCAAATAATCAATCTTCACTGCAAACTAAGGTTTCAATAATGTCAAGTTTTAAAGCTCTTCTATATTGATCCAATACTCTACCAATGTTATTGAATACACTTTCTGAAGCTACTATGGAAATGGGAATGCATAAAATATCTCGAGCCATAGAGGCCACAATAGGATACCAAGATTTATTACCTTTCGAAAAATGTAATATGTCTAACTTAACCTTCCTATTAATTTTTTGTTCTTCAAGATACATTTCAAGTTGTGACTTCCTAGGAATATTAATTTCCTCTTTGAATGAGTCATAATCCTAATAATGAATTCCACCATATGTTGGTCATTTTAGTAAATGGAAAATTAGAAATGTTTTTTAAATGAATGACAAAGAATAATACTTGAAGAAATTGTGATTTTATAATAGTTGACGGGAAAGTCATTGAGCTATCAACTTGAGAGCTAATTGAGGATATTGTGGACTGCCCAATGGAGGTTTGTCAATCAAACTTTTCATAGTTTGTAAATAATGCAAATAGTTTATCCCTAATCTTCTTAGTTTTAGTTATATAATCACCTCCATATAACTTTCTATAACACCACTCAACAAATGTGAACTTGTACGTAGGATCCAAGATAACCACTATTGTAAAGATATCACACAAATCAAACCAGTGCTTCTCAAATTTTACTAACATCCTCATTGCAATATTTCTGATGTACTCAATACCATAAGAACTTTCATTCTTAAGTGCTACATAAGTCGTAGAAGCACATGGGAAGAACAAATTTGAAGTGGGATATTTTGTGCCTAAAAATGCACAAGTAATCTCATAAAAAGAAGCTAGGAACTTACAAATACTCTCCAGCTTATCTCATTCAGTATTACTGGGGCAAGATTTAACAATATAGTCAAGTAGTTCCAAATGTTAGAATACACGTTTTAGTAAATAGAAGAATCAAGCATGAAGAATGTTGAGCTCCACCTTGTAGGAACATCTTGTCTTAATCTTTTCTTATAGTCAATATAGCTTTTCTTGGCACATTCCAAATTTTTTTGCTTTCTAGATTGTGAACCTTTCACATATTTAATATTTTCTCTAACAATAACAACAGATAGATCAACCTACTTCAATCCCTCTTGCACGAAAAGATTCACAACATGAGCACAACATCTTATGTGAAATATCACCCATATATAACATTGCACCACGCAAATTTAATTGATTTCTTAAGAATTCAACATAAATATTGTTAGCTAAAGCATTGTCTATAGTAATGCTAAATATTATATTCTAAATTATTCATTTAGTCAAAAAATATTTAAGCGTCTCACACAAAGCAATACCATCATGTGGTGGTGGCATGAAACTAAAATTAATTATCTTTTTTTTGCAACAACTAATTGTTATCAAGAAATGGTTAATCAAGAAAATGAACCCATCAGTATTAATTGATGTCCATAAGTCTGAAGTCAATGAAACACTAATGGTAAATTTTAATAACTCCTTTTGAAGAAGGAATTTCTCTGTAGTAAACATCTTCTTGCAATCACTTCTAGCATTGTTTCTAGATACTATTTGCATATTACAACAAAGATAATGCAACAGTGAATGAAGACCAATCCATTCAACACACTAAAAGGAAGATCTTGCATGATTTTCTTTTTTTGAGAAATTCAAAATCAATTTTATTAAAAAGAAAAGAGATTACAACCTAATAAAAGGATCACATTCCTTATTAACCAACTTAATAAACAACAAAGGAGTTGATCCCAAACAAAGACTATCGCAAAGAAAATTATTGCAATGAGCAATGTTAGCACATTCATTAGCTAACTTATTACAATCTCTATTAACAAAACTAAAAATAACATGTTTAAATTGTTTTAGGAAATCCATCTCTTCATATCCACCTGAAATTAGCACCTTGGTCGGATCTTTCTTCAATTTGTGAAGAAAATTAATTACATTGGCATTATTACCTTCAATAATAATAACTTCATAATCTAAAACTAATCTTGCAAAATGATCTCCAAAGCTTGAATTTTAAAAGCTCCAACCGAGATACATCCCAATGCAAACTTGAAATCCAAAAGCCATAAGAAACCTCCCTTTGTAATCCCTGAATTCCCCTCTAACAGAAGCTTCATATTAATGAAATAGAGAAGCATCCACATTAAGTTTGAGCCAAATGGGTGGAGGAGGGTGCCAATTCTTCAAAAACATCTTATAGGGCTGATTCAAATCCTAGTTGCCTAAATTTAGAACTTCATTTCCAACAAACGAAGCAAGAGAAACCATTTGAGCTGCTATGTACTAGATAGAGTCTTATTTTCCATCATAAACATGTTTACATCTTGACTTTCAATTCAGATAAACAATAATGCAATAAAGTTTAACAAGTAAAGTATTTTTTATAGCACATCCTTCCATCCATTTATAGCAATCCTATAAAGAATCAAAATCTAGAATTGAAAAGCCCCATTTATTAATAACCAAGATTACATGATTCAATTTAGAATATCTAGCCACTACATGATTGATATTTTCTATATCTATGCAGCCCCTCAAACAAACATTAGCATTTGTCAATCTTCTCCTTAATAGAAAATCAAATGTAGGAACATCTTCATGATAAATTCTCAATCAGAAGTTTTCAACCTTTGGAATAAGCTTGAGAACTTTGATCCAATTCCAATAAGTTTCATTTCTCATTAGATTTCCTGGAATATTAGCACATGAAATAGTGGATGAAATAGTTTTACTTGTTTGAAAATGAATCAAGTCCAATTAATCCTTAGAAAGACTAGAAAAGATTTGAATTTGAGTGATTAATTTGACCAATTCTTCTCCAAAATAGATATTTAATTCTTGCTCATTCCAACATCCATGTGTAATGAACTTATCAACACGTGGACCAAAACAAAAGTAGGCCACTTGTTGAGACATTTATCCATTATCCATACATCACTAAGCATGTTGATACATTTACCATCATTCACCTTCCACTTAACAACCGGAGGTATGGCTTTAGCTCCATTAGAAATAATTCTCCAAACCAAAGAAGAACCTTTCTTATTATGAGCATTCCAACAGCACAAAGCCATACCTAGCTTCTAGAACTTTGTAAAGAATAGAGGAAGATCCACTTAGTAGATTCCAAGCCAATTTTGCTCTTAAAGAACCAACCATATCCACACAAGAGTGAAGCCCTCTATCACTCAAATTATAAGGAAAATAAAGAACATCCTAATTCACATAATGCATACAATTTTTACCATTTTTTGTGCCAAATAAAATCCCTAAACAATCTATGCAAATCATAAAGTATACTCTTAGGAACAAGTGAATGAGTGATTTGGAATATATGAAGAGATAAAATTATTGATTTAACTAAAACCAACTTTCCCGGCAATGAAATAAACTTGTTTTCCCAAGCATTAAGTTTATTTATTGACCTTTGAAGAAGAAAACTGAAATCATCTACCCCAAGTCTTCTTAAATCCATCTTCACTCCCAAATAATTCATTTTCGTGACTCTTCTTAACCCATCAAATGGGATATCAACCTTCTCTTTCTCTTCTTCACTGATTTTCCAAAAAATACCACAGATTTTTGGTAGTTGATATTTTGACCCGTCCAACTACAATAATCTAATAAGGTACTCCTAATCTCCTTCACCATTTTAGTAGAAGCATCCAAAAAAATCACATTATCATCAGCATAAAGTAAGTGAGAAATCCTTGGATTACTTGCATGAACCTTAACTTCGATTACATCTCTTCTTTGAGGCAAAGCATTAGAGAGCGATTGAGAATAAAGAATAAAAAGAAACAGAGATAGAGGGCATCCTTGCGGAAAATCACAATGAGCTTTGATCCAATTTAAATATTCCTATTGATTAATATAGAAAATGTAGTAAATTCCACACATTTCAAAATCAATTTAACAAATTTAATGAGAATACCAAAAAAATGGAGAACTTGCTTTAATTTTGACCACCCCATACTATCATAAGCTTGCTCCATATCCAATTTAAAAGAAACCAAACCTTTTGTTGTTTTTGAAAATTTGAATTTATGGAAAATTTCTTGTGCCAACAACACATGCTCAGAAAAAGAACGCCCTTTCAAAAAAGCCTCTTGTTCTTCAGAAATCAGTTTTAAAATAACTTTCACTAATATGTTCAAAAGAACTTTGGCCACAATTTTATAGATTGTCTTACACAAACTAATTGGCCAGAAATTAGAATGGGACTAAAGGGTTTTCGACATTAGGAATATGCACAACAAGAGTTTCTTTCCACTTAGCATCCATCACAACTGAAGAAAAGAAATGATAAATTGCATTCCAAACATCAAATTTAATAATAATCCAATAAAACTTAATGAAAGAATAAGTAATTCCATCATTACCTGGAGATTAAAAACCTCCTAGCTGATTAACCACTTCCAAGACTTCATCCCAAGAAATTTCAAATTCCAGCCATTTTCTATCCTCTTCATTCAGCATGCACAACGGTTGGGGCCAACCAGCCAATGAACAATCCCTTTGGCACCATTTGTTACTAAAATAGTCAAAAAAATACCTCTTCAATCTGCTCTTAGTCTTCTACCATATTCGCCCCATAATATTTTATTTTGTGTATCCAATTAGCATTCCTTCTTAAACTTGCAAAAGAGTGAAAAAAAATATGGAATTAAGATCTCCTTTCAATTGCCATTTAACTTTTGAATGTTTTCTCCACCAAGTATAAGTCTTTCTAAGGTACAATTCAGCTCCTTTACCTCATATCTAAGACTCAACATCTTCTCCACCAAGAGGTAGCCTATGGTTGATTCTTCCAATTGTTACTCCATAATTTCCATTTTGAGACGATCTTTCAAAGAATAAAGATCTATAAGCTTTGTTCTACTCCAAAAAAATAGAGCTCTCAATAATTTTCTAGATTTGATGTTGAGAAATTCCCAAAAGCTAACCATAGCATTCCAAGACCAAGCTTTAGCTACAATAGCATATGAAGCATGATAAGAAGCCTAACAATCTTCAAATCTTGTAATTTTAGTTGTCTTGAACTTATTCTTCAACATATTAACGAAACTAGGGCAATGATCCGACGCCACCCTTGAAAGATGTCTCATCACCACCCATTGAGAATTTTCAATAGCCTTAGAATTCAAAAAACATCTATTTTGTTTCTCCAAGATTTGAGCTCCATCCGCCTTGTTATTGCACCAAGTGATCCTAGGCCCAATAAAGCCCACATTATGGAAATCATTAATAATGAGAAAAAGAATTCATATCCTTCGATCCTTGAGAAAAACAAAATCTTCTACCTCCCCTCTTATCTTCCTTCTTCAGCAAACAATTAAAATCCACAACAATTAAAGGAGGCAATTCCTTGGAGTAAAGTTCAAATTTCCTCCACGAATCCCTTCTTTTATTAATATCACTACTCTCATACACAATAGAAATAAGCCAAACACCTTTGTTATAAACCTCAAAATCATCAACAATGCCTTGAGAAAAGAGCTCCAAAGGATTAAAAGAAGATACCTTATTAGTCCACAAAGCCAGAATAATTCTTGATAAGCCTTTAGCTGGAACAAAAGAAAAATCCCAATCTATACCTATAAGCATATCCACTCCCTTTCTATCAATGAAAGAAAGCTTTGTTTCCAACAAACCAATAAAAAGCATCCCATTCTTTCACAAACTTCTTAAGATATAGAGAAGCCTGATCTTTTGTAGCTCCCCTACAATTCCAAAAAAACAATAGTCGACATTTTTTAAATTGAAGGGGAAGAATTTCCCGCAGTATCCATCTTACCAAATTCACTCCTACTCCTAGCAAAAGATTTGATAGGACCCAATGATTTCAATTCTTTAGCTAGCAATCTTTTAAAAGAAGAAGAACTTTCTTCATTAACACATCCTCCTTCAAAGCATTTCACATTAGAATCACCATATTTTTCCATAGGAGAGCTCATATCAACAAAATTATTTTTTCCAACAGACTCCACCAATTCACCTTCCTCTCTACCCGAATCATGAATAGAAATACCTTCTTCATTAATCTCTGACAACACTCCAAACTTATTAACAATAGGAAAAGAATTAACTAGATTTCCTCCCTTAACTTCTTTTGTTCCCACAATACCAATTGAATCTAAAGTAACAGAATTATTTACTTGAATGTTATTCTTCTCCAAAACAGAATCATGAAGAGGCTCTGACTTCTTATCAGCAAACACCTGCTCATTCAAAATTCAAGCATAATCCACATTAGCTTCTCTATCCTTCATACCCAAAGAATTCTTCTTAGCCCTATTCATAATAACATAATTATTATGAAAAAAAAAAAAAGAATTCCTCCTTTATGTTACCCTTTCCATAATCGACATGAATCCATGGTCCATAATTTGAAATTTGATTAGAAGGAACTTCCTTCTCAGCACCAATTTCAATACTAGTCATTAAATCTTTGACCGGAGTAGCCACCTCACCAACAGGAGGATAATTAGGAGCAACATCCTGAGGATCTACTGAATCAGAATCATTACATCTAGAGCTCAAGTGACTTATTTTTCTACACTTGAAACAAAAATTATGGAAATGTTCGTATTCTATATTTTGATAAAATCTACCAGTGGTGCCATCCACCCAAATGCCCAAAAGAAGTATATTATCCAATTGAAAATGAACACAAACTCTAGCAAATTCTCTCCTCCCCCATTGAAACATATTACCATCTAACATATAAGGCTTTCCCACTTGAGAAGCAATTCTATAAATATTAACTTCATCCCAACACTAAAGGGGTAAATTTGACATTCTGATCCATACAGGAGCTGAAAGTCCCTTTAATGATCCAGGAGAAAAGCTTGGCAACCACTTATCAATACCAATGATATGCCCATTCACATACCATGGTCCTTTAGACAAAACAACATCCACTTCATCTGCATTATTGAATGCTTAGAGCACCCATCCCATCCCCAACAAGTTTAAATGGAATTTACCAAATCAATTCCATTGTCTTTGCAATTCACTACTAATCATATGGAAAGGAATATTATCAGCAAATACCTTTACCACAATAAATTTTTGAAGTTTCAAGATGTTCTCCTTCTCTTTATCTTTATTCATGTTCACATATTTTCCATCCTCAGTTAAACAATCTCAAAAATACAAGTTATCAATTATGATGTTAGAGATTTTGATCCAAACATTATGCATCACATTACTAGTAGAGTCCTTAGAATTTGGCACATTTGTTGTATCAGTAATGTTATCCACCTCATTCAAATTGCCAATAATATAGCCACGAACAGTACAACGATTGTCCTTCAAGAAATCTGTTTCATCATTACCAGCTTCATCCAAAATAGATTTATTAACACTAGCTTCATCGACCTTCATATTAAGAAACTACTGATTATGAATATCTCCTGTAACATGTTCATTAAAATTTGTAACAACATTCCCAAATTTATTAACTTTTATCTTCCAACTCGATGATGCAAAGCCTTCAGCGTTAAAAGCAGTCAGAGCTTTAGATAATTTTAAAATTTTAAAATCAAAATCTCTAATAACCTCCTTAGCCATCCCAGGTGAAAAAATAATCTTCTTAACTGGAGTTCTACCTCTTTCATTTATAACCAGTGGTTTAGATTTAAGAACTCTATCTTGGAAATCTAATTCTTGAAAACCTCTCGTCGAACTGTTGAAATCATTAGTAGTAGAATGAATACCATATTTGAAATTTAATCAAGGATATCCTTTGGCACCCCCAACCTGATGATGAAGATCTACCAAAGTTGTAGTGGCGGAATCACCGTTGCATGCCCAACGACACTCCGCCGCCATAGCAGATTCTAAAACTGAGGGAAAAGAAATTTTTTAAATTTGCTTTCTCCCTCTAAAAAATTGCACCTTCTCTCTCTAATTCTATGGTGATTTTCTAGAGTAAAGTGTTGTTCTTCTTTTAAAAGATTATGTAGGCATTGAATAACTCACAAAAATTATGCATGTCAAATCTAGATTCAGACATAAAGATGGTCGAGGTAGCATTTAACTGTAGAATAAGTTGCCCAATATCATGAGTGTCTCTTTTTTTACAATCTCGTAAATGACATCATAAATTGCTAGTGCCATCCACTTGTTTTCACACTAATATATTGCCCAATATTTTCTACATTTGCATCTATGTTTTCCATCACTAGGAAGGGGAAACATCTCATAAAAACCCCAAACTATTTAACACATCCTTCTTCTTTTCTTAGTGGTAGTTGTGTCCTATAAATATTTTTCATCAATATTACACAATCATCATCATCATTTTCAATGTCAACTGAAATAGGAGCATTGCCTACCTGTACATGCTCATTTAATGGAGTACTTTTAACAATTATGTTAGAATCCTCCATCTAACAAAGCCCATATGAAAACATTTATTAAAGTCAATGTAAACATAAATTATGAACATCATTAGACAACAATAATTGATTCCAATAATATTTAAAAAACTAGTCAATCACAAACAAATACATGGCTCCAGCATTGCTATGATGCTATGATAATAACAACAATATATAGCATGAAAATAATTGCTAAAATTCTAATCCCTTTGTTTTGAGCATCTAAAATATAAATAGCATGTAATTAGTTAAAAGGACAACATGTCATCATTGCTGATCATGTAAATAGCCAAATAGGTAAAGACCATAGGTCCACAGTGGCTCCAGCATGTCAGCATTGCTATCAACCTATCACAATAAAAGCATGTAAAAATGTAAATAGGTGAAATGTAAAACAAATACAAGGCAAAAAGCCTAAAATCTAAACCAATCAAATTCCTCAATCATTATCATGTAAATAGGTATAAATATATAAGAACCCAAATCCAAACTGACATAATGGCGGATGACGGACGATAAACATCAGCAAAGATATTATGGTTAAGATCTAAATCACGTCATCATTTACAAATACAAATCTTTAAAATCAATAAAGAATAAAGGACAAATAGTGATAAATCATCTCTAGAGTTTGTTAATCACACACACAGCACCTAGGGTTTCAGTTTGAGACCCTCAAAAATGAAAATAAAACCTTATGAAAACTCATAATAAAGACCACAAATCTTGCCAATCAATCATCCTATCACCACATTATCTCCAAAAGGGTTACCGGTTTTCGATATATGATGATAAAATTTGAAGTTTGCAAGGAAATATCTAACTACGAGGGGAGAGAAGGAGATCTAATTTCATCGCCTATGATTCTTGAGAAATCAAGCCTACAACAACCACTCTATCAAGAAGAACGTACATAAAAACTAGAACAAGGGCCAAGGCACACAGAGGAACAGAGATGACAAAAGGCGAACTTGAAAACTGAAAGAGTAAAGACGCAAGTTGAAACATGCAAGATAATGAAGCTACCTAACTAGCTACCCCTTGGACCCAGACCTAACAAGTTGAAATCAGTTTGCCGAGTTAACCTGAACACGACCAAAACTTGAATCGGGTCAGATTTTCAAACCCAAACCCGATCCATTTGCCAATTGGGTTGAACCAAACCCATTTTTTTTTTGGTCAGGTTCGAGTTGGGTTTTCATTCAAGTCCAATATTGATAACCCTAATATATTTGGGTGGTTATTCTTTTTCCCTATTCTGTTTGGTAGGGACTATTGGTTATGTAAGGTGTTGGATGGGTTTTTTTGGCTTCTTGGGTACTCTCTCTGTGGTTTTTTGTGTTTTCTTGCTGGTTACTAAGTCATGGGTGCATTTTGTTAGCTCAATAAGCTTTTTTGGTTGGTGGGGTTGGCATTGTAGAGGTAGAATTATTATGGTTGTTATATCTTATTATATGTTTGGCTTTTCTAATACTAATGTCTTTTGCATTGTCTATTTGATATGCCTGGGTGCATCTGGGTTTAGAATTGAGCGACATTTAGGTTCTCATCATTACATCCTCCATGATACTATTTTCCTGAGCTCAGTTGGCCCACCTTATCTCAGTGATCTTAGTTATCTATTTTTGTTTTTAGTTTGTAAGAGGCTTCTATTTGATTTTTATTAAGTTAGTTCTAGTTGGCTTGTCGTGTTGTATCATCTCTGTAGTTGCTAGTTTTTTTTTATATTGCTATTGGAGTATTTAATGTTTTGTTTCTCTATTATTTCTAGGTGTCATTTTGTTATTTTTTTTTACTTTGTTGGCCAGTCCCTCTTTTTGTCTTGCTTGAGGGCGGCCGGTTGGGGAATTTTGATTGGCATTTTTCCTATTGCTCTTTCTGTTACTGTAGTGGTTTATCTGACTCTTTGCTTTGGGTTGCTTTGAGGCTTAATTGTTGGGATAGTCTAGGCATTATTATTATTACTAAGCTGATGGGTTTCTTTTTTCTGCTGATTGTTATTTACTTTATCAAATCCTCTCTTCTTAATAATTCTTATTTTTTATAATATTTTTTTAAAGGTTCTTTATGACAACATATTATTGGTATTGTGGGTTGGCATTGTAAGTTCTTACTTCCTGAATATAGTTTCCTAATTGTTCCTGGCTCTCATCAAGATGGTTTTGGTAACTTGTTTAATTAGTTGTTCAAGTTTTCCATTTGGTCTAACATCTTTTAAATATTTCATAATATTCTCTATGGTGATGTCTCTTTTGTGTCTAACAAATTTAGGCAGGTGATTGTGATTAGCATATGTTACAAGATTGGAGAAGTAATTAAGCAGCTGAACATGTGGGGATTTGATATCCCTCTTTTCAAATCTAAGGAGGAAATGTGTAATTGGCTGGTAAGATAGAATGCATTTCTATCTAGTTTGTTATGTAATGCCATTTACTTTACTTGGAAGGAGATAAACGAACTTGTTCATGGAAAAAAGGAAAGGAGTTCGGTACACATAGCAGCTGAGGCAGTGAGCTATGTAGGAGTTTCTAATGCTCTTAATTATATCAACACGGGCCGGTTGAGTACTGATCAGCTTTTGCTGTTGGATAATCGTTGGTACTCTCCTCCACCCGATTGGTTCAAGGTAAATGTTGATGCAACGTTATTTTCTTCCTATAAAGGGGCATTGGAGGAGTGGTTAGAGACCACAAAGGAAGAATGCTAGCAGCATTTGGAAGACCGTATATTCATTGGGATATCACTTACTTGGAGTTTCTTGCCTAACATCTATTAAAGATGTGATCAAGGAGCGGATGCATGAGTATAAAGGTATCATCCTTGAGAGTGATAATACAAACGTCATCAAATTCATTCATAAAGCTCTCAAAAAAGCAGGGAAAGGTATTGATAAAATTTCTTTTGCTGAAGTTTTAATTATGTTATTTTCAATTGCATTACAAGAGATTGTAATAAGTTAGCGGACTTATGTGCTAACTTTGGAATTTTTTCCTCTTTTTTTTGGGATGATATTTTTCTTGATAAGGTTCCTCCTTCGTTTGTTAATATTTTGAAGAAAAAATCCTTAGCTTGTTCTCTGTAGGATTTTTTCCTCTTTTTTTATTATTAATGCTATTATGCTTTCTTCAAAAAAAAAAAAAAAAAAACAAATTTTGGCAGGATCAATTCTATTTCAGACATTTTAACTCCCGAGTTTTTGCATTGAATGATGGTGCTCAAAGTTTATCAGTTGATCCTTCCAATTTTTGGGGTTTTGGCCTCTTGACATCCTAGATTGTACCAAGGTTTCATTGTACTTTTTCTTAACAGGAACCTTGAGCTCGTAGGTTTTATTTTGCCTTTTGTTATAGTTCTTTTGAGCTCGAGGTCTCTTCAAGAACCTTATAATTTTATTTTAATCAATGTATAGGCCCCTTCGATTCATTTTGTATGGCTAGAATTTGATCAGGCTGATGTTATCAATCATCTAAAATTAATTAGATAATTGTGACCAGGATGATGTTGCTGGCTAAAGCTTTTCCTTGTGCCTCTCCACCATGGAGAGGAGTGGTCGTCGATCTTCCCCTTGCTCCAGCGGGGGCCGTGGTGTTAAGAAAGCTTCAAAGCATGACAACTTGGACGATATTGGAAGAAAAGGATTCAGATACTAGTGAACAGGTTCTGGAGGTTGAACAAATGGCTGCGTCGGTTGATATTTTGGCTCCAAACGTTGTGGATCTTGAGTAGCTGGATAACAACCAACTTTGCGACCCTTCTTTGGAGTCTTATTGCATTGCAAGGGGAGTTGAGCTATAGTCGGATGCTTCAAATAGTCTAGTACGTCCGTTCCTCAGTCGTGCCGTGACTGATTCCTTTGTTCCTTAGTTTCGGGAAGTCTCCGTGTGTGAGGTCAGGCCAGTTTGCATTCCGTCATTGCAGGTTGGAACTTCTCATTCGGATGCTCTTCAAGAGGATGATCGCCCTGTGTCCGTTGGTCGGGATTTGAAAGTTGCTTATGGAAATGATTGTGTGATTGGTATGAATGTGGGTGTTTCTTGCATTTGTGCATTGAATCACAATTCATCAGCTCATGAGCCCATTACTACAGGACACTGCACATCAGATGTTTGTGGAAATGTCTCTAAAGAAAATTATGTTACCTTGGGGACTGTTGGTGCAGAATTTCAGCCTCAATCTACCAAACAAAATTCCCCAAAGTCTCGTGTGTTTTATGATAGAAACCAAGGCTATTTTGGTTGGAGGAAACCTACTTATATGCTTTTAGACAAGTTTCTTTAAGAAGAGGTGCTTGAGGAGGATGGCATTTGCATGAGCCTTAACCTTAACAAAGATTAAGACAATATTTCTAAATTGGAATGTGCTCTAGTTGGAAAACTTCTAGGCAAGTGAATCTCCTTTGCTTGGCTTCATGGTGAACTTTCAAGGAGATGGTCACATGTTGGGGATTTCCAATTGATTATCATAACTCCAAATTATTTTATTTATATTTTCAAAGCCTTCTTGCTCATGATATCATTCTCAGGGGTTGTCCTTGGATTGTGGCTGGAAGCATTATTGGCCTGGATAGTTGGTCACTTCATTCTCTCTTGATGATATGATGGGGTTTGCCTCGCTAATTTGTGTCCAGTTTTTGTAGCTTCCTCTGATGTATTGGGATCCTTCCAATATTACATGTATGGTTGCTATGATTGGTTAATCTCTTTAGATGGACTAGCAATGATTCTCTTGGGATCAGAGTTCTTATGCTATAGTCTGTGTCGGAATTAATTTGCACAAAAACTCACCCCGGGATATTATATTAAGGGCCTACAATGCGTATTTTTCAAAAGGTGGAGTGCGAGGACCTTTCTCATTTATGTTTCCATTGCGAATTTATTGGTCATAAAGTGAAGTCCTGTCCTTGCAATTTTAAGCTGCAGCATGATAGCCATATTGACAGCACTCTTCCATCTTCTATTATGGAAGTGCAAAATAATGCCATTCATATGTCTACTCAAAGCCTTCTTCTGATGTGGACTAATTTGGAACTTAGAACATTGTCACTAGAAGGAAAAATCCCAAACAAAAAGCCCAACTTCCCGCTTCACCTTCTAAAGGCCATGAGCATGAAAAGAGGGGCACCATTCCAATGTCTAGTGTTCCCATCCCAAACCCTATTGTCTTCACTGTTCAGAATTCTCAGCAGACGCATTTCTCTCAAAAAATCTTGAGTCTCTCCAAATAAATACCTAGTTTGTCTCATGTTCCCTTACAGAAAGAATAACAATAGTTGGGGCACGTTACTACTGCACCCAAAAAGAGGAAGGAAGCAACTGAAGAGGTTTTGATCCCCTCAATCGACCATGGTTGAGGTTTTTTTCCTCCATGGTGGACTTCACATTGTCAATTAAGGGGCTTCCCTTTTATTTGCATTTTTTCCTTTTTGTTGGTCCTTTGTTTGACCATCTTTGTCAGGTTATTTTTCCCACCTTTTGGTGTTGGGGAAGCATAGGTGATTTTTGTTTTTCTTAGTTTGTACTCTCTTATACCTCATTTTAGTATTAATGAAATATCATAAAATTTCCAAAAAAAAAAAAAAAAATCTTTAGTAAATATCATTCTAACATCTCTCTTCTCTTTCCTCTATGTGTTTTGAGCTCTGGCGATGTTGGTTTCTTTTTTGTTGTGGTGCGTCCTCTAGGAACTTTCAATTTCATTGACTGAATCTAGTGAATCTTTCGCTTTCGTGTTCCTAGGGCCGTCTAGCCCTAGATTTTAGTGTTTTCCTTTGATGGCTTCAGGGCCTTCATCAACGGTGTTGAATCCTTGGGGTAACTCCTTCAGCTTTTGCTGCTCCAAAAAATGGCTTCTTTGATGGTAATGATAACACATCTCCTAAATCTCATTCTTTTTGGGAAGTTCTTGCGGGTGCTCCATCTTTATATGGCCAAGATTTCCTATTTTTGAAAGCTTCTATCAAGGGTTATCAAGCTTTATTGTTTATTGATCATGATATTATAAAACTTGCTACTCCTTATCAGTTTACCTTAGTAGCAAAGTTTTTTATTCATAGACCCAACTTGGATTCTATCCATTTTTTCTTTGGGAACTTAAAACTGTCTGGTTTTTTCTCGATTGGCTTACTTGATCCTAGGCACATTTCCATTCAACTTTCAAATAATTTTGATTATAGACTTTTTTAGAAGAATTATATCAATAATTTCCAGATAAGATTGTTGAAATGGATGTCGTATTTTGACATTAAGGAAGAGTCCCCCATAGTTCCTATTTGGATTTCATTCCCAAATTTATTATTGCAATTTTTTTAATCCTCATGTTTTGCATGCTTTGGGATAACTTTTTTGGTATACCACTTCAGACGAATCAAGCCACAGCCTCTCATTTGAGGCCTTCTGTTGCTTGGATTCTAGTGGAATTGGATATTACTATGAAGCATCCAAAAGACATTTGGCTTGGTTCTAAAATTTTTGGCCATTTACAAAAAGTAGAATTTGAGAATGTTCTGGACTTTTGTATCTATTGCAAAATTTATGGTCATTCCATTAATGAAAATTTTGTAGCACATCCTCATCTTAAAAAGAATAATAAGACCTCTAAACCTGTGGTTGAACCAGTAAATGTAAAACCTTCTGAGTACGGAGATCATATTATCAATAATGAGGATGCTCAAAATATGAAGTTGGAAGAGCCAAAAGTACGTAGTGATGAAACAGAGAATGACCCTTCAGATCAATCTAATAGGTTAGAAGATATTATGAATGAGGGTTAAAATGATGTGGAATACCATAATGATAGAATGGAATCTCTTGAGGAACATGGTTTAGTTAATTCGGCTGAGAAATGCTTGGAGGAGAGAATTGTGGATGAAAAAAATCTGACTACTACTAAATCTATCCTCAATCAAGGCAAAGATGGTAATAATATGATTGAGTGAGATTTATCTAATCAAAAACAAAAGTGACCATAGAATAGATTCTCAGGATAAATTTTATTTAAACAGTATAAATAGGGATAATTATGGAATTGGACCAAATCATGCTTCTAAAAAAACCATTTGACCATTGGGGTTCAGGTTGATGATATGAAGGAAGGGTAAATAGAGTCTAGTGATACCTTCTCTCTAAAATGCTATGAAGGGTAAAATTAATATCTTTATGTCATCTCCTAATGTTAATGCTAAAAATGTTGACGAAGTAGTTTCCAAAAAGAAAGGTAAGAGCAATAAGAATCGGACTGGCTTCAACCATAGCGTCACTCGAGCTTCTAATTCATTTATCAATGGTTAAATTCTCTTGTGTGGAATATTAGTGGTGTGGGGGATTCTTTTTCCAAGGATAGAGTTAAGAATCTACATAGGATTTATGATATTCATCTTCTGCTTTTAATTTAGCCTTTAATTTTTAATGATAAATTGGATTTTGTTCTTAAAAAGCTTGGTTTTGATTTGCTTTTTATTAATTGTACTAATAAAATATGGATTTTCAAGAAGCTTTTTATTTTTTAGATATTATTATGGATTTTCCCCAAACAGTTCATACTAATATTAACTTTCTTCAATTCTCTTGCTTTGCATCTTTTGGTCTAAATCTGGCAAAAATACTTTATGCAAACTAATTTAACTTCTATTATTAAGGCCCCTTGGTTAGTTGGTAGGGATTTAATATTGTTACTAATTATTTTAAAAGACCCGGGTAATCCCCCTAATTTTCAAGCTATGGAGGATTTTAATGACATGATTTTGAATTGTAAATTACATGACATTGGTTTTTCTAGAAATGTTTTTACTTGGAGTAAGGGCACTATATGGAAAATATTGGATCGTATTCTTTTTATTGATTACTGGATTTCTTCTTATCAAATGACTCATATTGATCATTTAACATGAAATTCATCTGACCATTTTTCATTATTGCTTGGTATTTCTATGAAACGTAGAAATATTTATTAACCTTTAGATTTCAAAATATGTCACTCCTTGATGACACTTTTTTCAATGTTATTCAAAGTTACTGACTAGCCACCTTTTCCTTTTGACAATGATTGGGGTATGACTAGATTGTGGTTTAAAATTAAGAGACTTAAATAAAAATTATCTTAGTGGATAAATATATATTTAAAAATATCTTTTCTATTATTTTTCATACTGAAAAGAATATGGATAATGCTGATATTATTTATATGCATGATCCTTCCATTAAGAATTTGTCTGCTCTCAATGATGCTAGGACTTCTCTATTCAAACTTCAGGAAAAAGAATATGCCTTTTGAAGATAGAAGGCCTCTTCTAAATTTCCTATGGAGGGTGATTAAAATACCTTATTTTTTCATAACATTGCTAACCAAAAAAAGTTATTAGTCATATCACTAAAATCAATTCTCCCATTAGGTTTGTCATTGACAATCTTGATTTGGTCTTTGCTTCTAGTATTGGGTATTTTAGAACTACATTCAATAAAACCTTTTCTCCTAATTTGAACATGAACTTCTCTTTTATATCTACTGTTATTATTAACGAGGAAAATTTGCTTATAATTAAGGCTCCTTGTGATAAGGAAATTTGGGAAACCATTAAAGGTATGAACTCTAATTTGGCGGTTGGCCCTAAAATGTTCACCACTAAATTTTTATAGAATTCATGGATATGGATCTCTTTTTGGGTAACCCTTACCCTAAATTTTCACTTATTCTTCAATTGCCTTAACTCCTAAGAAAATTGCCTTTAAATTTTGGCATAATTGTTTTCGCATCAGTTTATATTCCTATTTCAATAAACTCATTACTAAAAGCCTTATGGGAAGGTTAACTTTACTCTCATCTAAATTTATTTCTCTAAAGCAAACGGTTTTTGTTAAAGGTAGGCATTTTTTATAATGTTATGCTTTCCCAAGAATTAGTTCATGATTTGCATGCTAATGTTGTTAGGGGAAATATTATTTTTAAAGCTAATATTACCAAAGCATATGACAATTTAAATTGAGAGTTTCTATATTCTATCTTAAAGCATTTTGGCTTTAATATGCAATTCACTAATCTGATCAAGAATAGTATTGAGATTTATTATTTTTTATTATTATCAATGGTAAGTCTCATGGCTTTTATAAATATTCTCATGGGCTGAGGCAGTGAGACCTTCTATCTCCTTCTCTCTTCATCATTATTATGGAATATTTATCCAGATGTCGTAATGATCTTTTAGATCTCATCTAAATTTGTAGTTTAGAGCTGTTAGTGGTTTTTCTATTACCCGCTTAAGCTTTGTTGATGATTTTATTATTTTTACTAATGGCTCTATTAAAATGCTTTACATTCTTTTTAAATTTCTCAACATATTTCAGCTTGCTAGTGGTTTAATTTTTAACCCTATGAACAGTTTTTTCATTCCAACTAAATCTATATCCAAAAGAAGGATTATTGGTATTGAAAACAAATTTTGTTTTGCCCATAAAAATTTATCGATACAATACTAGGGTATTCCTCTTTACAAAGGTAAGAAATGCTCTCACTTATTTGATGAAATTTTCACTCCTATTCACAAGAAACTCTCTCCTTAAGGTTTCAATTTTTTTATCTTTTGGTGGTAAACTTGTTATTATTAAATCTTTCTTATGCTTTATTCCTATTTGTCTATTTTATACTTTATGTCCTACTTTAAATGTTTGTCATAGGATGGAGAGATTATTTAATAAATTGTTTTGGATTGTTAAAGATGGTGAGCATACTATTCTATGGGGATATTGAAAAATTTGTTTTAAGTCTATAGAGGAAGGTAAATTAGGCTTTAAAGACTTAGCATATATGTCTCAAGCTTTTTCCCCAAACTCTGGTTTGCCTTTAGATCCAAGAAAAGCTTGTGGGACAATTTTGTGGTTTCTAAGTACTATATAGGGAAACACCCTCTTAATTGTTCCTTTAAATAAGGATATTTGTTTAATGGAAAATATTATGTTCCATTAATTGGGAGGCTGAAGAATTTATCCAATGGGATATCGGAGTTTGTAATATATTTTTTTGGCAAGACAAATGGATGGGGAATTTCTCTATTGATAATCTTTTGGACACTCACTCCACTTCTGCCTATAAAGTCAAGGATTTCATTAATAATGGGAGTTGGAATATTGATTTGTTTGTTAATTATGTGTTAGATTTTATTACCAATATTTCCATTCATTTGTATATTTAGGATTGCATTTTATTTAATCTTTCTAATGATAATATGTTTTCTATTAAGCAGATTTTGAATTCTATTAGGCAAAATCAAGCTAAATGTTTACTTTGGCTATCTAGCATGGCAACATTCCTTCCTTTTGTTATGTTCTTTTGTGGAGGATTCTGCATAATTATTCACCTTTGGATTCTATTTTATTGAGAAACAATTTTTATATAGTCTATAAATTCCAATGTTGTTATCATATAGAAAACCTTAGTCATATTTTTATTCAAGGCCCTATTACTATGAATGTTTGATTAGATTTTGACAACAAGTTTAATTTGCAATCTTCTACTAATTATATTTCTTTCTCTAATATGCTTAATGAATGGTTCACTCCTACTAAAGGTCATATTAGGAACATTTCACATGTGTAAAGTCTGTATAGGTTATTAAACCTAATGGAATTATCTCAAGGCAAACCAAGAAAGGGGTGAATTGGTAATTAAAAAAACTCTTGTAAAGTTTTAGAAAACCGATTTATATTTTTAACATAAAAGAAATTTCAACCATAAAATGTTAAAGTGCATAAATAAAAATCAAGAAATATAAAAGAACGCAGTAATTTATAGTGGTTTTGTCCAATAAGACCTACATCCACTCCCTGAAGACTCCATATTCAGGTATTACACTATTACAAAAATGACTCTCATTTTGCCTCATAGGAAGGTGGAGAAGACTTTATAATTGTCCTCTCTTCCACCAATCCACGATGCGGCAAAGTACCATCATCCTTTTATACCCTCCAAGTGTCGGTAGAGTACTGTCATCCTTTCTCACCCTCCAAGTGTTAGTAGAGAATCGGCATCCTTTCACACCCTCCTGGTGTTGGCAGGGAATTGGTATCCTTTTACACCCTCCTAGTGTCAGCAAAGAACTAGCATCCTTTCTCACCCTCCCGGTGAAGGTAGAGAACCCGTGACCTATGTTGAAGAACTTCACTTAAGATCCTCCAGAGGAGATGGTCATAAACTTGAAGGAGTCAAAGAGATCCTTGCTTTAGGCAGCCTTGTGAATCAGTCACAACTACCCCTCACTTGATCTCTTACACTTCACTCTCACAATCTCTTCCAAACACTCACACTCAATGGCTACTCTCAAGAGAAATTCATAACAAAGGTGTTTAGTGATAATTTTTAGGACTCCTTATATAGAAAAGACATGAAAAACCATCAAAAAAATAAAAAATTACAAGAATAACTATCCTACGATCGTAATGTACGATCGCATATCATCCCGTATGAATGAATAGTATCCCATACGAATTGATCATATGAATGAATAGTGTCCCCATACAAATCATTCGTACAAATGCATAGTGTAATGTACGAATGTAGTGTCCCATACGAACACAGTGTCCCATATGAATCGTTCGTATGAATGCATAGTGTCTCATACAAATAGTTCAAATTTGTATGTATGAACTTACATCATACTGTACAAACAGTTTAAAAATAGAACAAGTTCAGTTGGTACGGTTATGTACTAACCCATTTTTTACTCTGGTCATCGTCTATACGAATCATACATCATACATTACAAACTAGTTAAATCAAATAATGTTTCATATGGTACGAACATGGATGATCCCATTTCATACTTTGGACATCATCTATATGAAAGTAATTTCATACAATATGAATAATACAAAGAAAATTTCTAATGCATGATTTGATTAACTACTTTCTAGATTAACACTCAGATCAAATCATCTCATATGATCACAAAATCGTACATTATGAGTAGTTTAAAAAATACTAGTTGTTACACTCCCCCAGTGTGTGTGTGTGCATAGTTACTCAATTACAATCACACTCTCTCAAACTCAAGAATAATAAAAAAATTACAAACTTTATTACAAAAAATCCTAATCTAAGCTGTCTTGAAGTCTTCGGCAGTCTAGAGTATGATTTCTTTAAAATGTTAGTATACACACAAAATAAAGATATAATGAAAATACTATGAAACATAAAGATGTGAGTCATAATATTTATTATCATCAAAAATATAAACTAATGAGCAATGAGTCGCAACAACATGTCATCATTTGTTAGTTTTTATAGAGAAGTAGAAATGAGTCTAAGCATGAGGAAATTAGGATGAATGGTTTAGTATAATTTCTAAAGCTAAAGATAAAATTTTACAATTGTTTGTGGCCAAATTACTGAATGGGGACTCTTTTAAAGGTTTTGATCATGTTGCCTCTGAGTTTGGTTTAACTTTTCAGTCTTCTTCCCATATTATTAAAGACAGAATTGTTAGATGGATGAAGCCTCTAATGGGTTATTTTTAGCTTAATACTGATGGATCAATGAACAACTTGAATGTTAGTTATGGTGGCATTATTAGAGACTTTAATGGTCAAGTTATTATTTCCTTTTGTGAGACTTAGTAATGCTAACATTGTTATTAAATTGAGATTTAGGCTCTTTTTTATGGTTTGCAATTGTGCATTTCTTTAGGTATCTCTAATGTTTGGATTAAAGTTGATGTTATGCTTTTGATTCATTATATTTATAGAAATTTTGTTACCAATCCTGCTAATATTTATATGTTAAGAGATATTAAGTATTGGCTTTCCTTCATATCTTTTATATTTCTCTCATTTTGCCAGAATGTAATGCTCTGGATGATATCTTAGCAAAAAATGGGTGTAATTTGAATGGATTCACTAAAATTATTGAACGTTGTTTACCTAGAAATCTTCAAGGGCAATTGTGGTCTCACTTATATTCATTTAAACTAGCTTATCCTTTTTCTTTGGATTGTTCTTGTTGTTCTGCTTGTTTGGATGTTTGTGTCCTTCGGTTGGTTTTTAGGCTTTTGGCCTAGTCATTCTTTTTTTATCCTTTATTATGGGTGCTTTTAGTGGAAGCTGATTATTCTTTAGTTTTGTGTTTTCTTGCTTATTATGGCTATTATTTAGGTGATTATATTTATTGACAAGGGTTTATGTCATTTGGACCAGGTGGGTTATTTGATACTAGTCGAGTAGTTTGGATTTTATATTGGTGTCAAGTTATATATTTTGGTTGGTCTTAGCTTTTTGGGTTCTAGCAATGACTGTAATCTTCTGGATATTAAACTTTGGCACGTTTGTGGCTCATCTACACATCTCCAATTCTAAGAGTGCTGTGTGGTTGGCTTGTTGGGTTGAAGGTTATTGATCAGGATGGTTTTGATTTAAGTTGGATTGTTATTTGGTATTCCTCGTTCAATTTGTATTCTCAAGATTTGTCCATTTTCTTCTAAGGAAATTCTATTTTGATAATCATCCTAATGATTTTCTTACTAGTGGGGTTTTGGTTGGTTTAATTTAGGGTTCCCTTCTGATTATCTGGATCTTTGGGCTTGATTGTGATCATTCTAGCTTTATTTCTTTAACCATTGGCTATTTATTATACTTGTATTGGAGTTGGTTTAGATTTGAGCAGCAAGTGTACATTAATAGTTAAGATTATCCAGATACTGATCACCTGAGCAAATTTTCTTCTTACTTTGAGACTCTTTATGGTTTGATCAATACTTTATGTGGGGTCTTTATTTGTTCCTTGTCCTTTGTTACTACTTAACTCATAATTTTTGGAGGTGGCTTTTCTCTTATCATTTTAATTTTGTTTCAAGTAAATGTCATTCTTTATGTTTGCATTATGTATGGTTTTTATTGGGTTGTTGTCTTAGTGATTTAGCTGGGTACATGCTTCTTTTCTACAGCCCGATCCATTCTTTGCTTTGGAATTATTATCATTCTTTGTGGGTTACTGCTCCCTGTGTCATGAGGATAGATTTGTTCATTTCTATGCTGCTCGACTCCATATTAAACTTCATTGTCTATTTTCTATTTGGTGTTGTTGTTGCTGTTTGGATTTGAATACTTTCAATGCTATTGATTTAATAAAAAGCTTTAAGTGTTAAAAGATTATTGGGGCCATTATTCATTCTAACCTCTTTGATACTATTATTTCTACCTATTATTCTACTATAAACTCTTATAATTTAATGATTATTTATCCTATAATTGCTTGTTCTATTCCTCTTTGGTGTAGACTATTTCTTTTGCAGGTACTCCTATTGAATGTTATTGATTACATATTATCATTTTTTAAAAGAAATATGTTGGTGAATGTGTATAATTTATTCTTTTTTTTTTTTTGGAATTGGCTACTGGCCACCCTAGAATGTACCTAGGAGTTTTTAAAAAAATTTAATTAGTGGGGACCTGTAACTCATAGGTTTTCTTTTACTTTGTTTTGTGGCTCTTCTGAGCATCAAAGAGCTGGAGATCCCCCTTAAGGAACTTATAATTTTATTTGCACCCCCCCCCCCCCCCCAAAAAAAAAAAAAGGAGGATCTTAAGGTAATAATGCCAATGTTGTTATCATATTGAAAACCTCAAACTTGTTTTTATTCAAGGTCCTATTGCTATCCAAGTATAGTTATACTTTGACAACTTGTTTAATATTAAATTTTCTACCAATTATAATTTTGTTTCTGATCTTTTAATAGATTAGTTTATTCCTACTCAAGGCCATATATGAAATGTTTTTCCTGTCATTTTATGTTGGTTTCTTTGGAGGAGTAGGAATGAGTCTGAACATGATAATATTAAGATGAATGCTATGAGTATTATTTCTAAAGTTAAAGATAAAATCATGCATCTTTTTGTGGCTAATTTAATTAAAGTTAATTCTTTCAAGGGAATTTATCATAATATTGTTAATTTTGGTTTGTCTTTCAAAGTTTTCCCACTGTTAACAAAGATAGAATTATCACATTGCTTAAGCCCCGTCATGGTTTCTTTAATCTTAACACTGACGACTCTTTTAATAATCTTAACGCTGGAACCTTGTGAATTCCCCTCACAAGCTCCCCCTCACAAAATCCTCTCTCTCTCTCTCTCTCTCCTCTAGGCTTTCTAAGGTCAAGACAGCAGCAAAAGATCTCCTTTAAGGTAGAGCAAGAGATCTTAAATAAAAAGGCTTCCGAATAGCTCTTATTTTATACAAACTAACTTTATCATCCAGGTAGATAGGGGTATCGGCCTGACCGATCAGCATAAATTTCACTCAATCAGCCCAGTCAGTTTGGGACGATTAGAGTAATTTTAGTCACATCATCCTGGCTGATTAGTTCAAATCCGAGCCAAATCATCCTACACATCACCCTAAATTGAAGTAGGCCGATGTTAATCATCCACGCCATTATCCCGGCCGATCCTACAATCGGCCCAACCGATGTGATCGTACAATCAGCCTTAATTGCTTTCCTTAATTACCAGATAAATTTAGGCATAATTGTTCTGCATTATCCAGGCTGATAGTATATCATCCTGACCGATGTCCTAAAATAAAGAATACCTAAATAGATCATGGTGGCTGAATCTTTCTGATTTGGGCCTATCATCTAGGCCGATCGGCTTAATGATGGCTACCTTAACCATGATGCCTTGATTAAGGTTTTTGTTTTTGAATTGATCGTCCAGGATGATATAAATATCATCCCAGCCGATGTGAGCAAAATTAAAAAACTCTAAATTCATATAGAAAAAAATCTCTCAAGTGTGTTTGTGTAGGGTTACTTAACATCAGACATCTCAAAGATTAAAATTGACTCAAGAAAGGGAAAAAGTATATTACAAACTGACTCAGACCTAGTCTAGTCAATCTTGAGCTGGTTCTGATTACCCTCTGATCTTATGGTCCTGAAATATCAGTAGGCAAGGCAGTCGAAGAAAAAATAGAAGTGTTTGCTATCATTAAACTCATAATCCATGAAAATAGATTCGCAACAATAAGGATTGAGTTTATTTCTTCCAAACTATTTTTGAGTATGTCAAAAAACCAAATGTCACAAATAGGAGTTTATTAATCAGGATTATGATTGTTTTATATATAATCATCTTTATGATTAATTTTAAATTCTTTATAGTTAAAATACAATTTATTAGAGAATTCAAAATTTTATTTGATCCAATTATATATAATCATATTATGTAAAGTACCTCCATCCTTAATATCTCCATATCGAATAATCCGGATAAGATTATTTCATTCTTAATATTAATGGACCATACTAATAATATTTAATTATAGATTCCAACTATAATTAATAATTATGAACTTGTTATGATTATTATCCATAACTCAATCCTCTTGTATATAATTACATAATGAATTATGGTTATTTAAATAATCATGGAATAAAAATATTATATCAAATAATAATATTGAAACATGCTAAACTTGTTTTTAAATATTTATTTTCATAGAAAGTATATTACAATAATATTTCTTTAGGGCACATTCCCTAACAATGCTTTCATATGGAAAATTAGGGGAGTGGGTGATTATGACTCTTGTAATAGAGTTAAGAATTTTTGTAGGATTTATAAGGTTGTTGTTTATGTTCTTCTGGATCCTTTTCTTAGTTTGGCTAACCTTAGCTCAATTAGTAGTTGTCTGGGTTTTAGTAATTTCTTTGGTAATTGCTCAAATAAGATTTGGATTTTCTAGAACGATCTTCTTACCATTAATATTATTCAAGAACTTTATCAGGTTACTCATACTCAAATATGCTCTTTTCAATTTAATTGTTATAGTTCCTTTGTTGTTGTTGTTGTAGTAGTTCCTTTGTTTATGTTACAAGTTCTCAATTTGCTAGAGTTACCCTTTAGAATCAACTTATTAATTTTGATCCTATTATTTTTGTTCCTTGGATGGTTGGTAGAGATTTTAATACCATCTCTTATGCTACTGAGAGGATTGGGGGCAAGTTTCTTAAGCGTAAAACTATGAAAGATTTTTATAATATGATCATAGATTGGAATTTACATGATATTGGATTTTTTTGGTAGTGCCTTTACTTGGAATAGGACCAATGTGTGCAAAGACTTGATCATATCCTTTTTAATGATAAATAGATTTTAGAATTTTGTTTGACCCATGTGAACATTTAAGTCATACTCTTTCTAATCATGCTCTCTTTCTTTTGAGTATAAACATTTATAAAGCTTATGGCCCCTCATCTTTTAGATTTTATAATATATAGCTATTATATGATTCCTTTTGTAACATTGTTGTTGATAATTGGCAGTGCCCCTTATGTCCTGATGTTAACGTTAGGGGTATGATTAGATTGTGGTTCAAGTTAAAAAGGCTCAAGCAAAAGCTCAGATGGTGGAATAAAGTGGTTTTCAAAATTTTATTTTCCAACTTTTTTTTATGACGAGGAACTGTCCGCTACCACACCCAACGTTATCGAGCGTGCTTCGCGGTCCATAAATCCCGGTTGACCTAATGGGCCGCCCAGGCCATAAATCCATAGCCGAATCTTTGGAGCCCCCACTTAAGGGCCAACTGCTGCTCGAGGGAATCGAACTCTGGATGGGGGTGTTCCCAACTGAGCACGCCCACCAACCGAGCTAAGCATCGCTGGGTATTTTCTAACATTTTAGAAGTAGAAAGGGATGTTCAAACTATGGAAAATAATTATTTTCTTAACCCTTCTATAATTAATTTAGAGTTGTTGAATGAGGCTAAGGTGAAACTTATCCATGTTCATGACATGGAAGAAGCTAACTAAGGTAAAAAGCTATTTCCAAAATTTTTAGTTGAAGGGCATAAAAATACAAAAAATTTTCCATGTTATTGCTAATAAAAAATGGGTCACTAATCATATTCATAACATTTGTGATTAGTTAGAGAGAGAAGCTCCAGGTTTTTAGAGAGAAAGTTTGAGTTTTTTTTTTTTAAATTTTATTTATGATCCTCTTTTCCTAGTTTGATTGGATGGTGGTGGAGGGTCATCGGTCATCGGCAGATGATGAACAAAATACCTCAATTCCTTTCTCTGTGTGGCATCCTAATGATTCAATTCATGTCAGATCCAAAAAGCAGAGTCATTTCATTTCGAGAAGGGTTGATTAATCAGTATCCTCTAGTCATCAATGAAGGATACGTAACTCCAATGCATGGGAATATCTTGGTGATGTATGAAGGAAAGAGATTATTAGATAATATTGAGAATAAGGATTTGAATGTTCATTCTCCCCGGAAGAAGGATTTGCGATCTGCTATTGACTTGGAAGCTTCTTCATCCATCAGTTTTAAATTATAGGTTAACATATTTGCTAACCTAACTGTTGTTGAAAGTAATGCAAATAATTAGGATTCAATAAATCTAAATTTGAATTCGAATAAGATAACTCAAGATAAAGAATTGAGATCATATGAAGAAAGGCCTATGGAAGAAGGTTTGAATGTTCTTCTAACTCCCGAAAGCAGCATGTTTGGATTAGTTAATGATTAGGTTGAAACCAAGCATATTAAAGTGAACGACAGAGATCAAGATTCTAAAGATGAGGTAAAATAAAATGTGGTAAACCTGAATATGGATAAGGTATGTGAGAATGGTAAACTACTTCAGAAATCTCTTGTAGTAAAAGTATTTGGGAGAGGTGTTCCTTTTTCTCTTTGTAATATTGAGTTAAGGAGGCAATGGAATAGATTTGGGAAATTTCACCTCCACTCTTTGGGTCTTGATTGGATTTTGTGTTCATTTCAATCTTCTCAATTATGAAAGAAGTGCTGAGTGGAGGTCTTGGTTTGTGGGAGGACATATAATAGGGTTGGATAAGTGGACACCTCAATTTTCTCCAACCTCATTAAAAGGGTTATCTTCTCCAATTTGGATATGTTTGCCTCATTTGCCTTTACATTGTTGGGATGAGGTTAATGTTACAAGGATTATTTCAAAGATAGGAGTTCCAATGTTCTTGGATGGGAAAAATCTTAATTGCAGAAGACGAGAATTTGCACGAGCATGTGTTTGAATCAATCTAGACTCTAAACTATCTCATGATGTTTGGATTGAGGGTTTATATGGTAAATTTTTCCAATAAGTTGAGTATGAGAAAATCTTTTCTTTATGTTTCAAATGTGGTAAGATAGACCATAATGTTGATAGGTGCCTGGAAGCTCTGAAAGAAGATCAAATTAATACTCATAAGGAAGCTCTTAATAATGGGAAGAAAGCTTTGGGTGTAGAAAAAACTGTTAGGGAGGATTCAAATGTATATGGCACTTCGACGCATGTGAAGTTTAAAAGATTGAAGAAAAGCCAAAAATAAAAAATCTGTAGCTCAGCATTCAGTTGGGAACAATAAGGTTTACTCCTCTCACGTTCATATGAAAACTTATAATAAGTGTAATGTTCTACCTCATGGTCTTGAGATTGGAAATATATTAGAAATGGAAGAAATTAACACTCCTGTTCAAGTTAAGCAAGTCAATTTGCTTGCTATGGATGCTAATTTTGAAGGAATGGTTTTGGAAGATTCAATTCAGATTATAGAACAAATTAATGATTTGGAGGCTATTCCAGTTAAAGAAAAAGATTTGGTTCAGAATTCTGGAAGAACTGATGTTATGGGTAAAGGAATTGACGTTTCAATTCATCAAGATGAGTTTGTTGAAAAGGAAAAGTTAGGAGTTATCAAAGAAGGTAATGTTGGACAAGATCCAAATGCTAGCGACGTTGAAGATAATGCTAAAATTGTTCCAAATTCTGGAAATTTATATTCGATTGAGGCTAATCTTAAGGATGTTTTAAAGGAAGAGAATGATAATGGAATTGATGATGGAAAATTTCAGTTGCCAAATAAAACAGTTCATCACAAGAAGAAATTTAATAAAGATTTGAATTCTTTTGGGCCAATTAAAGGAAGCCTTAGAGGAAGGAAATTGAGGAGTCATGGTGAAAGTGTTGGTTGCAGCTAACCATTTATCTCATAATTAAGATTATGATGGGTGATAATGGTAAGTATCAATAGAAATGGGATAAAGGCTCAGAGAACTTTGGAGCTCTTTGGATGGACGGATGGTGGATTTGTATCTTGATATTCAAAGCATGGTTTGTATGAAGTTGGTCGTCTTTGTGAAGATCCAATGGTGGTTCAAGCTTGAAGATCATTGCTTACATGTTATGTTTTTTTTATCTTTTATTAGTTATTTTTTTAAGTTTTATTTCAGTTTAAAATTAAGCTTTTGCGGGTATTTGAAAGATGGGGATAAAATATTGAGAATTAATAATCTTCTATTCTTTATTTTTTACTTAATCGGAAATTTTGGGATACTAATCAACCTTTTGGGTTGTTTTAATTTTTGGTATCCCCTCCACCCCAATTGGTTTAAAATATGGAGTAGAGGGTCTTATTTTCTTTATGGAATTTCATATCTTTCAAAAATTCTAATCTTGCTTAATTTTGATTTTAATAAAAGCTTCCTTTCGCTTTGTTTTGAAAGGATGGCTATTAGTTTCTTTTTTGTTATTTGCTTTAGTTTGTAAAAGTTTTCTTTTTCATTCATTGCAATTTGCATCTCTAAAAAAAAACATATTTGTGTTTAGGATTGTTCCTTTTTTGAATATGAGGATTCGATTACTAGATCTGGGGTGGAATAATTTAAAGGTATCATTAATAATAGTTTTTTTTTCCCTTTGATAATCATGGTGTTATTCCTCATTTAATTAGTGATGAGGATAACACCCTTCTTACTCAAGCTCCCTCTGAAAATAAGATTTTAGATACTATTAAAGGGATGAACTCGAATTATATGGATGGACCAGATGGTTTCAACATAAATGTTTTGCAAAAAGCATGGGATATTATTAAAAGGGACATGGTCAATGCAGTCAGAGATTTCTTTAATAGTTCATCTTACACCAAATTTTTTATCATGAATAATATTGCTTAAATTCCTAAGAAAGAAGCTATTATTTATTGGTTTGATTTTAGACCTATTAGTTTATTCTCCTTTTTCAATATGTTTATTTTTAAAATCATGATGGGAGATTGGCTTTAATTCACCCTAAAATTATTTCTATTGGACAAATTAGTTTTGTGAAGGGGTTTGGTATTTTTTATAATGTGCTTTTGGCTCGAGAGCTTATTCATGACATTAACTTTCAAAGAAAAAGTGGTAATTATGTTCTCAAACTATATATCACTAAAGCTTATGATAACTTCAATTGGACTTTTCTTTATTGCAAATTGGAGTGGTTTGGCTTTAATTGTTCTTTTATCAATCTTATTAAAAATAGCTTTTAGAATTATTTCTTTTCTATTATCATTAATGGTAAAAGTCAAGGCATCTTTCATTCCTCTCAGGGGTTGAGGTAGGGTGATCTGATCTCCTTGACAAATTTATTATTACTATGGAATTTTTATCTAGAGGTATTGACAATCTTTATAAGCAACATCTAAATTTTTATTATATCACTCATGGTGGCTTTCTAATTTATCACTTGACTTTTGCTAGTGAATTTATTATTTTCTATAATGCTTCTCAAAAGATGATGAAAATCATTTTTAAATACCTTTTTAATTTCCAGTCTATTAGTGGTTTAAACTTTAGTAAGGAGAAAAGCTACCTTATTTATGGTATGTTTGTTACTCAAACTAGAATTAATGTTACTCACAGAAAGTTTTATTTTGAGCCTCAAAAACTTCTTATTAAGTACTTTGTCACTCCTTTGTTTAAAGGTAAGAAGAGGCCTTATCTTTTCAAGGATATTTTTATGCCACTCAAAAGAAGTTTCCCTCTATGGCTAATAATTTCCTTTCTTTTGGGGGAGACTTGTTTAAATCCAAAAGTGTGCCTTGTTCTCTACCTATTAACATTTTTTTATTTGATTCAACCTATTACTTCGAATTGCTTTCTTATGGAACATATAATTAACAAGTTTTTTTGAGGGACCAAGACTAATTCTTCCTCTATTCATTTGACCTTCTGGAAAAATTATTGTGGTGTTTTGGATGAAGGGGACTTGGTTACAAAATCTTGGGGGATATGTCTCTTGCCTTTTCCTATAAGCTTTGGAACTCATTTAGAACCAACAAAAACTTATGGGCTAATTTTATGTTAAATAAATATTGCATTGGTGAACATCCTTTGATTTATCATTAGAAAAAGAATGACTCCATTTGGAAAAGACTTTGTTCCATTAAATGGGAAGCTTAGACCTTCATACAATGGGGTACTGCGTAAGGTAGGGTTTTCTTTTAGCAGGATAACTGGATGGAATTTTCTGCTATTAACACTTATTTAAATTATCATTCTACTGCTTCTATCATGGTCAATAACTTCTTTATTGGTAATAGATGGAATATTGAGAAGCTGAAAGGCATTATTCTTGATAATCTTATGTATAATGTTTTTGAGATTCCTCTCGAAATTGACATTGCCAATTATATCTTCTTTAAACTGTCTAACTCTAGCAACTTTGTTGTTAAGAAGGTTTGGGAAGTTATTAGACCTACTATAACTAAATTTGATTTATATTTTTGTATTTTGCATACAAGAAACCCTTTATTTTATTCCATTTTAGAATGGATAATATTAATGTATTTTCTACCTTTTGATGCTTTATTATTAAAAAAAAGGTTTTTTATTCCTTCAAAATGTCAATGTTATTTTCACTGTGAAACTTTAAACCATGCTTTTCTTACTTTTTTAATTGCTACTAAAGTCTAGAGGTATTTTGATGATACCTTTGATAGTAAATTTTTTAGCAATTCTAATTCAATTATCTCTGTCTTGTTAGCTTGGTTTTTTCCTATGCATGATCTCATTAGAAACCTTGTGCGTATTCTTTTTGTGGTTTTTAGGGCCGAAAAGAAACTATTCCAAGCATAGCATTATTAAGATGAATGCTAATATTATTATATCTAAGATTAAAGATAAAATTCGAAACCTTTATGCTATTAGCCTCATCAGTTCTCATAATTTTAAGAATTACTATTCTGCTGCATCTAAAATTTGCCTCAAGTTAGATGGTATCAAAGAGAATGGTAATTCGAAAATTATTAGGTAGCATAAACCTGAGATGCCTTATTTTAAACTCAACACTAATGATCATGTTAACAATATTTTGGCTTGTTGTGGTGGTATTATTAGGGATTATATAGGCAATATGCTTTGTGCCTTTTCATACCCATTATCCATTTATTATACTATTACTGTTGAATTAATTAATCTTAACCATGGTCTCAATCTATGTTATAGTATGGTTATTAGGCATGTTTTCGTTGAGGTTGATGTTATGTTGGTTATACATTTTATTAAAAATGATAATTCCTACAACCTTGAGAACCTTTACTTGATGCTTGATTGAAAAAGTTGTTGAAGTTCTAAAAAGATTAATTTTCTTTGTGAAGGTTAATTTTTTGGAATTTTAATTTTGAAATCAAACACATCATTATGAATAATATATTACCTCGAGAGGTGAACATATCATTCCCAAATGGATTCATATTACAAAATGTTGAATTTACCCTGATTGTAGTAGTCAGATTCTGGTAAGAACTGCAAATGACCCAAAAAGATCAAAATGATGTTCATTCTAATATTTGGCTATGATGATCTGCATAAATGATTATTAATTTCATTATCAAAGTAATGATAATAGAAGGACATATCTTTTCGGTGAAAGAGAATATCGCCTATTATCAATCATTTGAATATGATGATAATGATCATAAAATTTAATTTTTTTTTCAAATATAATTAATTAAATTTTGAAAGCTTGATTTAAAAAAAAATTATCTAGGTTTCAAAGTATCCTATGAGAACAAGCCATTGTAGTTAATTATATCATATGAAACAATAGTTCCCTACGAATACTCTCGATTAAAATAGGAGTACAAATTTTATTTAGATTTCTTAAAGATTGATATCAAGGGATGTGAGGATTGAAATTTTTAACAGGGATCAGATTAAAGTGAAACACTTATTTCTAGAGGTCAAAGGAGGAAAGGTAAGAGGTGATTTGGGACTCTAAAACATTTTAAAAGCACCCTAGCCAATCCTTAGTGTTGGTCTTAAACTTGGATTAAAAGAGATTTAATTTGAATTATCAATTTTATTAGAAGGTGGAATTAGATTCCTAAACTTTAAGCTCTTATAGTCTAAAACAGTCTTAGAATCTAAGTCTAAATTTGGTACTGAAAATTAGTAATCCAACCCTAACTAATCTAGTGCAAACCTTAGCTTTCCCTTGTCTGGATTGGGGAGCCAGCTAACCACCTAAGCGCTTTAAAACTATGAGTCAGGTCACTTGTGAAAGAGTGGTAAGGACATTATTTTGTTAAGTTTAAGGAATTGGGGTTGACATATAATACAGATCCTAATTGGCCATTTAATTTATATTGAGTAATATAATGCTTAAAGTCAAATGTAATTAAGTTTTTTACTCATTTTAATTTATTTCTAATGCAATACATGTTAGTTTACTTGATGAATGTTGAAAATCAAATATAAAGCAGTTTTAAAATCAAGCTTAGAAAATAGATTTTATCCTAAGGTTTCCTTAACACGGCTGTACCCTAATAGGTCAGGTGACCGGCCAGAACCCATAGGTGGAGAGGTGTCTAATAAGGAAAAGAAAAATTTAATATATATGCACAAGACCCTCGGCGAGCCTAATCCTACTTCTTAAAATAGTTAGAGTTTCTATATGAGCTTAAATATATTAATTTAACTAAAGTAGAAAAAACTTTTTAGTGTACCCTCACGAGCCTCAGATCGTTCTAGGCTAAATCAAAAGCAGCATGCAATAAAAAAAAAGTTAGAAAAGACATGCAAATTTTACTACTCAATCAAATTAAATAAATTAATTAAATTTATCAAATTGAATGTCCATGTGGCAAGTGCCACTTAATTTTATAACACAAAATTTGTAGGAAAAGTAAAGTGGCTGGGTACTACTAACAACAAGCTTGAATTTTTAATCCAAAGAGATAAGTGACTTTGAGAATGGGATTCTTCTTGTTCTTCACTTCTTTGTCCTTCAATATGCACCTTAGATCCATTGGGTCAAGATATCCAAATGAAAATAAACTACACCTAAAATAGGGTGTTATATTTTCTCTTTGGATATTTAAAAGTCATCCTACTTTGGATCTCCAAATGGAGAGAAACTCTCCCCTAAGGGTTGTCCCTTCCTCTTTGGATTCTAAATTGGATGCTTAACATCCCATCTCAAAGTACTTTTACAACTAAAAATTATTATTCAATATAATTAGATTAAATCTAATAGAAAATTAAACTCTACACTCAAACAACCTTTAGGGTCATCCCAAATAATCAATAGTTAAATCAACATCCCAAGCAATTATACAATAAAATTTAAAATGCACAAACCAACCACACTTGGCCATGCTAATTTAATTTAAAAGGGTGATAGCATTTTTGAAGTACGTGCAAAAAATATTGTAAATTTAAAGCTTAAATTATATTTTGCTCCCTTTAATTTTTATGCCCTATATAAGTATGGCTACCTGTATAAGATTATATTAGCATTTAAATTATCCCTAATCTAAGGGTAAATCTAATGCCCATAACATTATTAAACAGATTGTAAAAATTAAATAAACACCAGCATGTAATGAAAATCATGAAAAACCTGGCACACAGAAGAAAGGTAAACACCACTCTAACTTAAGACTAAAGTTGGTTGTCCTAGCAAATCATCTAAAGTATGTGAGGTGGGTTATGTGGCTTAGATATGTCTTATGTAGGGTAATTGGTTAAAGTTGGTTGATGTTCTGGTTGGTATAAAGACTTAAGATAAATTCTAATTAAAGTTTAAATATTAATGACTTAGAATTAATTTAAAGATGTATTATTTTAAAGTTATTTGGATACTATATTTGTTACTCGACAAGGCCGTAAAATTTATTTCACCTTCCTTGGGGCTAAGTTAATAGCCTTGTAGGTCAAGGTTATCTAGTGGTAACCAATATAGTTAAGGAAATTAAATTGATTGAAGTTTGAAGGTTTTTGAATTATATTTATAATTAATTGGTTGCTATTTTTAAAGTTAGAATAAGGTTTTTTAGATCTCAAAATTAAATATCAAATTTTTTAGAATTATTTAAATTATTTAACTACATTAATTAAAGGAGCAAAAAAATTGACTTTTAGGTTAAGAATGATTTTTGTAATGTTAATATTTCTCTTAAATGATAGATAGAGGTGTCAATTTTGGGTCACAGGTCAGGTTTGGGTCCAACCCGAAACTGATCCAGCATTAATCGGGTCAACCCTAACCTGGCCTGTTTTAGCAAATGGGTCATTTTTCTGGACCCGAACCTAACCCTCTTCAGGTTCGGGTAGGGTTCGAGTCAACACAAACTAAACAGTTTCAGCCAAATCCCGTTCCTCCATTAAAAACTTTACAAAAAACATTCAATAGTGGCAGAGGGCAGCTAGCATTTGAAAGCAAGCAGGCAAGGTAAGCTACACATGGCCGACAGGCAGAGGGTCATATGCGTTCGGGCAGGAGCTGGTCCATGCATTCAGGTAGGTGGGCAGGCGGTAGCATTTCACGCGAGTTTGAGTAAATGTGAAGTCGCGGACCACGTGGTCGCAAGCGGCTGTAGGGCAGCAAAGTGTGGCATAGGCAGGCAGGTTGCACGGCTCGATGCAAGTAGGAAGCCGGAGCAGGCGGGCATCCATTTTTTTTAGTCATTTTGGTTTATGTCGAGTTTCCAGGTCAACCCAAACCTGACCTGGTTTTGCAAATGGGTCAATTTTCCTGACCCGAAGTCGACCCGCTTCGGGTTCGGGTCAACCCAAACCAAAATTTCGGGTCAAGTTTTTAAGTCGGGTCCAACATTGATACCCTTAATGATATACCTTAAGATGAGCAATTAGACTATAAGTTTGCTATATTTTGATTTTTTTATATTTAGTTATGAATTTTTGAAGTTTTGACTTAAATTTTAACTAAAGGTTGACAAAAAAGTTTAACTTTTTTGAATTTAAATTATTTCTAGTGCTTTAATATTTTTAATAGATATTAGAACCCAAATGTAGTCCAACACCTTTGAGTTTGCTCAATTTTAAATTTTCTAAAATTAGTTAAGGTTTTAAAATTTTGGAATTTTTTGAATTATGAAAATTAGTTTAATTAAGGGCTTTTAATGGTTTGAATCCAAGTGAACTCCAAACTTCTTGAAATTACCTCCAAATGTCAGAAATGATCTAAGGAGTTATTTTTAAATGTTTTAGAATTTTAGAATTTTTAGTTATTTTTAATTAATTAAATTATTTAAATATTAATTTTTAATTAAAATTAAATTAAGGTTGAAATTAAAGTCCAGTCAAGAGGCTTTTATTTTTCCTTGATTAAGTGTTTAATTTTAGTTAGTTTGAAGTATTATTTATAATTTTTGGATTTAAATTTGATTGATTAGAATTTTTAGAAATTTTAAGGCTTAATTAATGCATTAAATTTAAGTAAATTAACTAATATGCTTAATAATTTTTAAAATCTGAGAAAATTTTTCTTTGGGTTGTATATGTTACTAAGTTAAAGTGCTCAAAATTTTATCCCTAATAGATATGTATTTTAATTTCTAAAATTAATCTAAGTTCTTTAAAATAATTACATAATTTTTGCCCTTAAGGTGTCACTAAGTTAAATAGGTTTGAAATAAATATTTCTAACCTTTGGACAAACTTATATAAATGTAAAAGTATCACATCCAAGTTCTTAGAACTAGGTGAACCTAAAACTAATGAGTGTGAGCATTCTGCACATGGAAATCAAGATATAACTTAATTAATTTAAGGATTAATTAATGAACAATTATCAAAAATAATTGTCCATTGATTAATCACCATTCCCCAACTATTCTACTCAAGCTTAACCTCAATCTATGTTTAAAATTTCAAAGGATAATTCAAGACTTAAAAAATAAATAATTTTAAAAATTATATTTTATATTGAAGATAATTCAATTTTAAATTTTAGAAAAAATAGTTTTAAAAAAATTTTCAAAATAATTTTGAAACAATCTTAATACTATGAAAATAATTTAAAATATAAGTTTTTGTTTTTTTTTAATTATTTAAGTAAACAATTAGTTAGATATTAATAAAATATTTAAAAATTAAAATAATTAAAATTATTCAAATTAATTTTAATTAAAATATCTTATATAAATTTTTTATTATTTAAAATATTTAAAAATAAAACTTTTTATTTTGAAAATATTTAATTAATTAATATTTAAAAGGATTATTAATTTAAATCTAAAATGTTTTTTGAAATTTTAAAATTAATTTAAATAGTTATCTTAAGAATTTTAAAATTATTTGAGTTATAATTAAACATTTAAATGTAATTGAAATATTTAAAATTTAAATATAATTTTTTATTCTTAAATTAAAAAATATTAAAATTTGAAAAAAAAACAATCATTTATAATTAAATTTATTATTTCAATTTGAATTTTATTCAAATTTGTTAAAATTTATATTAATTAATAAATTTAAAATATTTAGAATAATTAATATTTAAAATAATTTAAAAAAATATATATTTAACATTTTTTAAAATAATCTTAATAAGTTTTAAATATTTTTCTAAACCAAAATATATTTTGAAGTATATTAAATAAAATTTTATTTTTAAATTAAAATATTAATAAAAACATTTAAAATAATTTTAAAATATAATTAATATTTTAAATTAATATTAATTTTAAATTAAAGGATTTAACTAACTTAGCATTTTTATATATTATAATGATTTTTTTACTATTTAATTTATCATAATTTTTAAAGCTTTATCATTTTAAAATAAATTAAAACTAATATTAATTAAATTGATGGCAACATTAGACGTGTGGTGCACTCTGATTAACTGAACCAAAGCACCTGCCAATCATTGGTGAACAGTGGATTAATTAGAGATGATTACCCAACCAATAATCATTAATATTAATGAACAGCAGTGGCGGCAGCCACGTGCCACACTTATCTATCTTTGCATGGAGTAAGAACCATTCGGTCCTCCATTATTCTGAGATGGCCATCGAGATGCAGCTGGATGGTGATTTGGATCAATACAATAGCCACGCGGATTGGATTAGGCGTGTAATGACAAGATCTCAGCCATTTATCAGAAGATCAATGGTGGAGATTTCGTACACCTAATATAGACTACCAATGATGTGCTAGAATAAAAAAATGCCTTTATTCTCTCAAGATATATAATGGATTCAAACAAAATTTTAAATGTTGATTCTATATATGAATAAAATTTATGGGGGAAGAGTTTTTAGCTCAAAAAGCATTTTTTAAAATGCTATTTTACTCTATGCACTATGATCTATGGCTAAAGTTTTTAAAAAATTTCACTATTGGAATTGAGGGAAATTAGTTTGATTGAGCTAGTAGAATGTCCTAGTACAACTTCCAAGTTAAATGTGCAGTTGGATGAGCTCTGGATTGAGCGGAAGAAGCTTTGGACAGAGATAAGCTTGAGTTCACCAGGAATACACCAGCAGCGAGCATTGGCTTATTGATTTGGGCTTAGGAAATGAAAAGGATGACCTTGGAAGCTTGAACAAAATAAAGGCTGACTAGGGGAGCTTGAATGTAGTGGGAGAGTGTAGTGAGAGAGGGTAAAAGTTAAAATGATTCTCATTTTAGGAGTTTTACCCTATTCAAAATGACCAGGTAGAATAAGCGGCTATGATTGACTTGGAGGCTTTTTAGGATGTTGCCACCAACCCTGGAAGTTGTTTGGTGCAGGGGAATCGAAGGACATAATGACATATGACATGGAAAGTCCCTTATGTCATTTGGAGCACATGGGTTCAACTAGAGCCATTTGATCCTACATCAAAGGCTAGGGAAGATTTTAGGAATGATCTAGAAGTTAATTAGTACTACTTGAATGACTAAATTTGGAATAGATTAGCTTAAATAATGGATTTGACCACTTAAAGTCATTTAGAAACTTTATTGATTGGGTTGATTAGTCAACTAACCTATATGATTGATGAGGTGGCATGCAAAGAAACCCAAGGAGATGGCTTGGTAGATTAAGGAGGTTCACAAATATTAAAATGGACATATAATTAATCTGTTATAGAGTTTAACCAATAGGGATGAGTTCACTTGGTCAAACTCCATAGGATTTGACTTGTATTAGACCCGGATAGATTTTAACTCTGAAATGGAGTAAGAATAAAGGCTTGATAATATTTGATTTAATACATATAGTGGTTTAATCTAAACATACAAATTTGATAAAAATTCAAAATGTTGATTTGGTCAACCTATGGTAACATGACTCATGAAAGGTTTTGGACATGTTTGAGCTCTACATTGGAGATACGTTGAAGATTTGAAAAGCTTAATTTAGTTAAATGGGTTCAATTGACCCATTTAGGCCTTAAAGGATCATTGGGTAAATCTAGGTTGACCTAGTCAACTAAGTTGACCCAAGACTTGGGTTTGAGCTCAATGGGTTTAAAATGATGAATAGGGTCTGGTAGAGATGGTTTCAATGGTCAAAAAGTTTTAAATAGTTAGCATGACCATTTAAGCTCTGAAAGGGTTATTGGGATAACCTAGGTTTACTTGGTCAACTAGGTTGACCCAAGGACTCGGTCTGGGCTCAATATGTTTGAAATGATATTTTAAGTCTATTGGTGGTGATCCCGTGATCTGGGTGATTATTTAAGTCTAATTGACTATTTAGACCCTTAAGAGGTCTTCTGGTCAACCAAGTTGGCCAAGGGTTTGGGTCCAATATATTTGGTTTTATATTTGAAATATAGTGGTAGTCATCTCATATAATTGGTAGCCATTTGGTTTGGAATGATTGTTCAAACCCCTAATGCGTATTTTGGTCAAAACTTGTTGACCTGGTGAACCAAGTTTGACCAGGGTAGGGCTTGAGTCAAATATACTCCTAATAGTGATTAGGATGTATTTGAAGAGGTTTTGAGGCTTTTTTTTAAAAGGCTATATTGAAGTCTAGAAAAAAACTCCAAAATTGCCCTTTAGGGGCATTTTGATCATTTTGACCCCTAGTCAACTGGGGGTCAAAGTGGGTCTACCAAAATACATTTTAATGCTTAATAAGTCATAATCCAAGGTTTATATATGGTCAGAGGGTTTGGAGAATGCTCTAAGTTCAAATTTCACTTATGGAAGGGTCTAGTGGCTAGGTCGTAAATATTTGAAGGTTTTATAACCTTTGGATTTCAATCTAGTTTCTAAAGTTAAAGGCCTCATATTGAGCTCAAATTTGAAGGGCAGACCCTAAGGACATTCTTAATCAATATGAAATTTATAGATCATGAATTGAGGGTCATTTGAATGGGGTTTAAAGGATTTGAAAAATCATTAAAAATGCTTTCATGATAGAGCCTTTAAACCTTAGATTTTGGTCTAGATTTTTGGATCTAATTTAGATTTTGCATTTGATTGCTTGAATTTGAGTTATCCAAATTAATCATAATTAATTAGATGATTATGAATAATTAGATAGGATGAAAGTTTGATAGAAGGTTGGATAGGTTAAAGTATGGGTTGGATTGTATGGAAATCTGGCTAGGTTTGAGACTTGAATTGATTTGAGACTTGGATTAACATGAATCAAGATTGATCTAAGATCTTGGTTAAACCTAGGGTCTAGGTAGATCTAGGACCTGGATAAATCTTAGGGTCAGGATTGATTTAGGTTCAAGAAAGATCCTAGAGACTCGATTGGTCTTAGTGACCTCATACAAAAATGAGGTCATCATCTAATTAAAAGCATTAAATGCCTTCTTAGCTTATTTAATGTTCATATATCCCATATTTATTGTGCGGGTAATTGTTGTGCTAACTTGTTGGCTAAGTATGGTTATAACCTTAATGCTTTCATAGGTTTTCCTAGTTCTAATTTACCCAAGTTATTGTGTGGGATGACTTCTTTAGATAAAGTTGTCCTACCTTATTTCATCAAATAATTTTGGTTTTATGATGTCTTTGTGCCTTTTTTCGAAGTGAGGGTTTGGTTAATGCTATCTCTTGCGGGGTTGGCTTCTTACTCTTTTCTTGAATGTTCACGCTTGCATTATAGTGTTTCTTCTTCCATTTCTAGTGACAAATTATGGTACATTGGAATTTGGATCCCTTTCTTCATGGCTTTATACATTTTTGACTTATTTTGGGGGTCCCTAATTGGCAATATATTGCTATTATAAGGGTTATAATTTAGCTTTTGTTCTCTAATGCCTTCTTAACTCTATTTTTTGGGTTATGAATTATCTTGTTGGCTTCATGGATAGTTTCCTACTTTTAGATATGTTGGATATTTTTAAAGCTAATTACTACAACCTATTATTTTTTATGATTGTGCCAATTTGTTGGAATGTTTGGAGAAATTTTTTGGACAACATTTATATCAATTCCCCTCTCAAGATGAGTAATTTTTGGCTTTATGTTTATAGTGCTAGAGTTTGTAAGTGGCTCATAAATTGGATTTATGTTGTAGATGATTGCTTACCTTTGTATGCTTATTTCTTTATCCCAAGGAATATATATTTTCTATGCCTGGGGAACAAATAGATGTACATGGGTCCCTTTATCCTCTTGTGTGCAGGTTGGTATGCATTTAACTGTTGTCTTATTCAATATAGTTTTTATTCAATGCTTTATCATTTCTCTTTGCATCTCTCCTATTATGGAGGTTTTCTGGTTGGTTCATTCTTATGCAAGGCTTTTTTTTTTGAAGAAAGATTGGGCTAATTTCTTACCATTAGTTCTTTCATTTTTGGGTGTTGGCTCCTAACCGACCTAGCATATTATTAGGTTTTTTTATACTGTGCTTAGAAGGGACCTTAGGCTCATAAGTTTTATTTTGTCTTTTTTTTGTAGCTCTTCGAAGAAGTAGAGAGCTAAATGTCCTTAAGGACTTTGTAATCTTTTTTTATATTAACATGTAAGCTCGTTAGTTTGTTTTCACTAAAAAGAATATTTAGTAAATCATAATAAATTAGAAAAACATAAAGTAAAATAAATAAATCATAAATTCAATATACTTTCAATGAAAAATAAAAACTCCATCTTAAAGTTAATAATAATAATAATAATAAAATTTTTAAAGATAACTAAATAAATAAATAAAAATTTAAATACAAATAAATATCTAAATAGTCTCAAACTCTTATAATCATTCTTAGAGATCACTCTTCATCTTTAGTGATAATTTTAAGTGGTTTGGAATTCATTGGGTTCAAATATTTAAAGTCACCTAATTAATTGAATTATTAATTCAATTAATTGGCATGGTTTTATAACAATTATAAATAAACAAATAAAAATCCTAAAAAAAATTAAAAATTGTATTTAACTCTAAATTAAATCTAGAATTATTTAAAAATTAGAAATGTATAGAAAATTAAATAAAAATTAAAGTTAAAAGTTTGGTCAACTCATTTAATAAGAAATAAAAATAAATAAAAATAGACAAACAAATCAATTTAATTTTAAATAAATAATATATATATATATATATATATATATATATATATATATATATATATATATATATAAATTAAATTAATGATATGAATAAAGAAAAGATAAATAAAATAAATAAAATTCAAATGAGTAAATCAAATATAAATCATTTAAATAAAATATTTAAATGTTTAAAAGAAGTTCAATATTGAAGAAAATTCAAAGATTAATTAAATAAATTAACTAAAATTAGCAAGTAAATAATAAAGATGAAAAGTGGCTTAAAATTCATAAATATGAATTACAAAATGAATTAAATAAATGAAATGAAAGAGGATGACTTAAATAAATGACTTAAATAAAATAAAGGACTCTATGCATTAGATTTGATCATTTTTTTTTCTTTTTTTTTTCTTTTTTTTTTGAAGAAAATGCAACTATTGCATTAATAAAAAAAAGAAGCAAATACAAGCTACAACCAATCAAACAACTGATTCTTCCTTTAACAAAGCTAAGAAAGAAGGGGGAATCTTATTCATGCTAATGTTATCCCAAATAAAAGAACTCATCAAAGCATAGTTAGCACATAAATCCGTTAACTTATTACATTTTCTATCGATACAACTAAAAAATGCATGATTGAAATTATTGATATACTTAAAAGTTTCCAAATTTGGATCACTGTTTGCATTTGAACTTTGAAGGAATTTGATGATGTTAGCATTATCTCCTTCAATAATAATCCCCTTGTAGTTGTACATCCATTCTTTGATTACTCCTTTGATAGATTGTGTAGCTATAAGCTCCAATCTAGAAACATCCTAATGAATACAAGCATAACCAAAAGCTAAAAGAAACCTTCCTTTGTAATCACGGAAAACTCCACCAACTCCATCTTTATAAGATGGTAGCAACGCCGCATCAACATTAACTTTTATCCATGGGTCCCTTTATCCTCTTGTGTGCAGGTTGGTATGCATTTAACTGTTGTCTTATTCAATATAGTTTTTATTCTATGCTTTATCATTTCTCTTTGCATCTCTCCTATTATGGAGGTTTTCTGGTTGGTTCATTCTTATGCAAGGCTTTTTTTTTTTAAGAAAGATTGGGCTAATTTCTTACCATTAGTTCTTTCATTTTTGGGTGTTGGCTCCTAACCGACTTAGCATATTATTAGGTTTTTTTATACTGTGCTTAGAAGGGACCTTAGGCTCATAAGTTTTATTTTGTCTTTTTTTGTAGCTCTTCGAAGAAGTAGAGAGCTAAATGTCCTTAAGGACTTTGTAATCTTTTTTTATATTAACATGTAAGCTCGTTAGTTTGTTTTCACTAAAAAGAATATTTAGTAAATCATAATAAATTAGAAAAACATAAAGTAAAATAAATAAATCATAAATTCAATATACTTTCAATGAAAAATAAAAACTCCATCTTAAAGTTAATAATAATAATAATAATAAAATTTTTAAAGATAACTAAATAAATAAATAAAAATTTAAATACAAATAAATATCTAAATAGTCTCAAACTCTTATAATCATTCTTAGAGATCACTCTTCATCTTTAGTGATAATTTTAAGTGGTTTGGAATTCATTGGGTTCAAATATTTAAAGTCACCTAATTAATTGAATTATTAATTCAATTAATTGGCATGGTTTTATAACAATTATAAATAAACAAATAAAAATCCTAAAAAAAATTAAAAATTGTATTTAACTCTAAATTAAATCTAGAATTATTTAAAAATTAGAAATGTATAGAAAATTAAATAAAAATTAAAGTTAAAAGTTTGGTCAACTCATTTAATAAGAAATAAAAATAAATAAAAATAGACAAACAAATCAATTTAATTTTAAATAAATAATATATATATATATATATATATATATATATATATATATATATATATATATATATATATATATATATATATATATATATATATATATATATATATAATTAAATTAATGATATGAATAAAGAAAAGATAAATAAAATAAATAAAATTCAAATGAGTAAATCAAATATAAATCATTTAAATAAAATATTTAAATGTTTAAAAGAAGTTCAATATTGAAGAAAATTCAAAGATTAATTAAATAAATTAACTAAAATTAGCAAGTAAATAATAAAGATGAAAAGTGGCTTAAAATTCATAAATATGAATTACAAAATGAATTAAATAAATGAAATGAAAGAGGATGACTTAAATAAATGACTTAAATAAAATAAAGGACTCTATGCATTAGATTTGATCATTTTTTTTTTCTTTTTTTTTTCTTTTTTTTTGAAGAAAATGCAACTATTGCATTAATAAAAAAAAGAAGCAAATACAAGCTACAACCAATCAAACAACTGATTCTTCCTTTAACAAAGCTAAGAAAGAAGGGGGAATCTTATTCATGCTAATGTTATCCCAAATAAAAGAACTCATCAAAGCATAGTTAGCACATAAATCCGTTAACTTATTACATTTTCTATCGATACAACTAAAAAATGCATGATTGAAATTATTGATATACTTAAAAGTTTCCAAATTTGGATCACTGTTTGCATTTGAACTTTGAAGGAATTTGATGATGTTAGCATTATCTCCTTCAATAATAATCCCCTTGTAGTTGTACATCCATTCTTTGATTACTCCTTTGATAGATTGTGTAGCTATAAGCTCCAATCTAGAAACATCCTAATGAATACAAGCATAACCAAAAGCTAAAAGAAACCTTCCTTTGTAATCACGGAAAACTCCACCAACTCCATCTTTATAAGATGGTAGCAACGCCGCATCAACATTAACTTTTATCCAATCGGGAGGAGGGGGTGCCAATGCAAATTAGACAACCTAGAAGGTTGGTTAGCACCCCATATACCTGAATTTATACTAATCACATCAGTAAAGAAGGAGGCATAGCTCAATGCATTTGAAGCAATAACTAAAGAGCTATCATTATTTCCATTGGGAATCAGTTTATTGCTTGATTTCCATGAGAAGAAGACCACATTGCAATACAATTTTGTTAAGAATGATCTCTGATTAGACATCCACTTACAGTAATCCTCAAATGAGTGAATGGTTGGAATATTAAATCCCCATCCATTCAATTTTTGAACTACAACCAGCAATTTTTCACACTTTATTACCACATGTTCAATATCTTCAACTTCTTTACAACCACTCGGGCACCCAATTTCTCTTTGCAATCTTCTATAAGATAAGAAGTGATTAGTTGGATTGGCATTATTAAAAATCCTCCACCAAAAATTCTCCACCCGTGGGTTCAACTTTTCCATTTTGATCCAATTCCAAAAAATGGTAGGAGAGTAGTTTTTTACCGAACCGTCATATGAAGAGCAGAGATTGTCTTACAATATAAATGAAACAATAACTCCATCTTATCTTCACCCAGATCAGGTGAAATTTGAAGCTGAAATATTAGTTTAATGAGTTCACTTCCCATATATGTCTTGAGTTCATTCACATCCCAAGCTCCATCTGAAATGAAGCAGTTCACCGAGAGGTTTCTGTCATCATGAGCAACAACAAAGGTTGGCCATTTATTTAAACATTTATCCAAAATCCAAGTGTCCTTGAATACATCAATGGATTCACCATTAGCTATGATCCATTTATTAATAGGCTTTAAATATTTTCCACCTTCAGAAATTATTTTCCAAGCATTTAATCTACCCTTCCTCACTAGTTCATCCATTACCAGAGAATTATATCTAGGAAACATTCCCTTGTGAAGCAAGGTATCCTTCTCTAAGATGAATTCCAAGCAAGCTTAGCTCTTAGAGTCCCAACTTTATGAGTACATGAGTTGAGAGCTCTACCTCCACAATTAGATTTAATCATTCGGGGAGAATAAAATCTATTACAATTATGAGCCTATAATCTTTCAATTAAGAGCCTCAACTCTTTGAAATGATTAATTAACAAGATTCTTTAAAACCTATTTCAAATAAAGGAGTCTATATATTGTATTTGATCCTTTAGAGGAAATCAAATGCATTATAAATATATAACTAAGACTTGCTAATACATAACAACTGGCATTTAAAAATTATTGAACATTATGTTCTTTAAAACATAAAATAAATAATTGAAAACCTTAAAATATATTCTTTAAATAAATTTTAAAAATATAAAAACTTAAATAAAATATAATCATTTTGACCTTAAGCAAATTAAAATATAATAGTAGATAATTTTAAGCAAAAAATATAGAGCATATCCAAACCACACTACATGTTATACATACTCTATATGGTTTGTTAAGGCAACAAACTCTAGGTTAGGCTAGGTTGGTCATTTATTTTGGATTATTTGGAGTACCCTGCCTAGAGGGTATTCATATTTAGTGTGTTTATGCCCTATATGTCATGTTTTTTATTCCAATTAGTGCACCGTAGACTCTATATATCATATTATGCTCTTAGGAGGTGTTATACTTTATAAACATGCATTACACTTTTATATTCTTTATATACTGCACTTTTATTTTTCTGTAGCAATTAGAATGTACCTAAGTATAGATGTAAATATAAAATTATAGACATTTGGTAAAGATAAATTGAGTTTTAAATTATCAAGAGTTGTAAAAAGATATAAAGATGATTTCTTATATCCATTTAAAAGTTCCAAAAGAAAAATTTTCTTCTTCATTTAAAGATCATTATATTTTGGAATATTATAAAAGATCCAAGACACCATAGGAAAATGCTCTATTACCGGCAGACAAAATCCACCAGTAACACTAGAAATCTGCATGAATTTCCCTTTTTCCGACGAATTTTTGGTGAAATATAATTCGACTGTAATGATTTTCCTATTGTGAGAGCCAGAAGATTTATTAGGCAATTATATTTAAATTTACATCATATAATAATAGAAATCTAAGTTTATATGTTAGAGCCCGACCACCTTTACTTTATAGTATACCTTGGGTTGTACTTATATTATAAAGGAATAATTCTTATTTTTACATTACTTTCATGTATCATTATATTATACTATTTAGATATATTTTCATGTTAAAGAGTATTGATTAAAGTTTTTGATTTAAATCCCCTTGATTAATAAGGTATAGAGTAATCTTCTCTTACATTCATAAGGCATTGGTTGGCACTTAGGAAGCTAGCTAGAAATTCACTCTAGGTAGATGTAAGTCTACATTATACACCCCTTAGTTTCTCCTATCCCCTAGAGGTTTATCCAATAATCTAAAGTCCAACTCTTTTCTTTAGTTTTTTTAAACCCCAACCTTTTTTAAATCTTTATAAATTTAAAAAGTCTAGTATGCTCTTTAATCAAGAGTTATCTCAAGAAATTTCTTGAGATGCAATTAAATATAGAGGCTTTCTTTAAAGGGATCCTAAAACCCAATAAAAATAAATCCTATCATAGTTCTCTAAGGTAAGGAAAGAATCGTGTGAATGCATACTTTACTTTAAACATTAGTTAGTTTCATATTCAAAATGATAGGTAAATATTTATTTTATCTTTGAAGATGAATTTAACATTCCTTATGTTGTATTTGAATATAGAAAAATAAAACATATTTCTATTTTTGAATCTATACTTGAGCATCAATTTGTCTTTTGAGGTAATATATGTTATGCTATGCATATTTGAATAAAGAAACATTAAAACAAAAATTATTGTGGGCTCATAAAACTTATTTGCAATGACTTCTATATCTTGAGAAGTATCCCTCCTTTTAAACCCAGAATAATAGAGATGCCACACCACTAACCTTTAGATTAGACCAAGAGTCTTCTTCAAATACATTATAGAGATCTTACACCCATGAGACCTAACTCTACCAAAATAGAGGAAAGATGTTCATCGAGTAGGAAGAATAATATTTATGCACCATAATCCCTTGGGTACCATTCCAAGACATCCCTCATAATCTCTCTAATATCTCCCACATTCTCTAAGTTATAATAGAATGATTTTATCTAAGAACTCCCTCTATATACCCTCTTAGATCTCCCAGCATTGCTCTACTCATGATACTACTCCTTATAATTAGAGATAAAAGAAATCTTGAGAAGTCCTTCAGATCCTATCGAATGACTCTAAAAGAGTATTTATATTAAGAGCTTAATCAAATAATAAAAATCCATATTCGATTAATTCCATGATTAGATCCTATGGTCTGATCTGTGGAACATACAAGTCATTCTAAACAAATTTGTCAACTTATGAAACCAGATCATTATGTTCAAATGAGGTTTATCTGAACAAGATCTCTATTTTTTTAGACTATATGATGAGGATTGTATAGTATCATATGTATAAGGTTGGCAACTCAGAGCATTTGATTGACCAATCTGAATGAAGTTTGACTAGACCAACCCTTTATTTATTTTTATTATATAATTAGGATCATATAGAACAAAATAAATTTTGATTCAACCCCTTGATTTCAGGCTCTAAAATAGGTCAATCATATTACACGATTTTAAGTTTCATAATGTATGAAGATGTTTGTCAAGTACGAATTATTCAAATTTTGAATTTACTTTTTTTTTTTACAAAATTTAGGATATCAATGGTTTAAAATTGAATAGCTGATAGTGTAATAAGATCTATATCATAAAATATGATTAGTAATGAAAATTTTCAATATTAAATTATAATTCATATCAAATAGTATAAAGTAAATCATATAGTTTTATTAACTTAGAAAATTAAATATTTTAATTAACACTACTTTATTGTATGCCACCCATTGTGTGTGTGAGATTGTTCAACCCACTTTATGTCTATTATACAGAAAAGCTTAAGAAGAAAAAAATTTAAAATTATAAGCTAATATACTTTTAATTCTTTGTCTTCTTAATGTTGGTAGATTTTCTTCATTGTTAAATTTTGTTTGTTTCATCAAGTCTTCTTATTGAATCCATCACCTTTATATAATATGAGTATACAAACTATATTCATGAAATCATAATTAAATTTGTGATTAGTATGACTAATAATGTTTGTAATCAAGGGGTTCAACATTTACTTTATTTTTAGAGAATATTTTTGTTGAGTACTAATTGAATAATAAAACTTTCAATGTACTATTTTTAATAAAATAAGTAAATGGGTATAAAATTTTTTTAAGACATACTGTAAGAAAGGGGGGGGGGGGGGTTGGTGGTTAACTTTGAATGCTTAATGTAGCATTTGGAAGTGGTTTAATCATTAGGGAAAGGTAAAAAGCTCATGATCTCAAGCCATGAAGGTTCCATGAGGAATGACAATAAGAATCTACATCATTTTGTATTTTATATGTTTTGTCTTTTGTGTTTATGTAACTTCATGTATTTGGTGTTGTAAGTGTTATGTAGACTTCATATTAGTATATGTTTCATTACTATTCATTTTTGTATTATGTCTAAGTCATATTCAAGGTATCAAGGGCTAGCCATGATAGAGTATGAGTGTGCATACAGTGTTGAGATTGTTGCGACTTAGTTTTTTTATCGTTGATATTCTTACAACATGTATGTTTTTTATGGTTCTAAATATTATTTTTTTAAATACAAAGTTCTCCAAATATATTTTCGATGTATTGTTCTTGTTGATTTGTGTGTACTAATTTTGTAGGAAAATCATACTCCATATTGGTGAAGACTTCGAATCAGAGTAAATTAGGGTTCATTGTAAATGGAGTATGTATTTTTCATTTTATTTAGTGTGAGAGAGTGTGATTGTAATTGAGTAACTATGCACACATACACCGGGGGAGTGTTTAAAATTTGTAATTTTTTAAACTAATTATATTAGACGAATTCATTTCGTACGGAAAAATTTGGTCAGTTAATTTCCCTACGAGCAGATAAACATATAGCATGTAAATTTTTTTTTAAGTACTAATTGTACAGTACGAAGGCTTATTCATATGTATGCCATCCATAGTACAATTTTGAAGGGTCGCTTTTCATTCTGATGAATTCAAAGTTTCTTCTGAACTGTTTGTATTATATGATATTTGATTCATACTTACGTGGTCCAAAGTACAAATTGGATGGTTCCCTTTTAGTCCCGATGAACTTGAAAATTTTATGAACGGTTCGTACTGTACGATCTCCTCTTCGTACGTATGCCATCCAGAGTATGAATTGGAGAGTATTTGAGAGAGATTTCTTACAAGTGAAGTGTAAAGGGTTCACAAGTTTTCTCAAAGGTAAGAATCTTTTTTGTATTTTTGATTACCACACTTCTTTTCATCTTTCTAGATGCTCATGAGAAGATCTTTGAAGAAGATCTAGTACTCTACTGACACTTAGAGGGTATGAAAGGATGACAGTACTCTGCCGACACTTGGAGGGTATGAAAGGATAACAGTACTCTGCTGACACTTAGAGGGTGTGAAATGATGATGATACTCTACCGACACTTGAGGGTGTGAAAGAACAATGGTTCTCTGCCGACACTTAGAAAGTGTGAACAAATGACGGTTCTCTGCCGACACTTGGAGAGTATGAAAGCATGACGGTTCTCTAATACATTAGGGATTAGTGGAAGAGAGGAAATTATAAAGGCTTATTCGCCTTGCTATGGGAGAAAAAGTAGAGTCACTTTAGTAATAGGGCAATATCTAAATAGGGAGTCTTTAGGAAGTGAATGTAGGTCATTTTTTGATCGAACCACTATAAATCTTTATGTTTTTTTTATTTTTCTCATTTATTTTATGCAATTTGTTTACTGTGGTTGAAAAGCTAATTTTCACATAAATTCAAATTATTGTAAAATTTTGAAAATGGTTTTATATTAAAAAACATAAAAAATTTTTAAATAACCAATTCACTCCGCCTCTTGGTTAGCCTTTGGACAATTACTTAAGTTTAATAACCTATACAGAATTAACAAGTGGTATTTGAGCTTTATTTCAAAACTATAAGTTTAAACTACTTTTTAAAAATGATAATAGCTACTTTTAGAAACTGAAACACGCCTGAAGGGTATTTGATCACTAAACCTCCATTATTTTATAATATCTCTTTTAATTTTTGGAAAACATGTATGTCTACTTTTCTTTAATTACTTGACTATTGTATGTGGATTTTAGTTCAGGAAGGGTACACTAGGCCAACTAGACTTGTAGATGACATTAGAGTTGAAAAACCTTTTACTTACTGGACTGTAGAAGAACATGATTTAGCACAACTAAATGTAAAAGTTTAAACAGTTTCTTTTGTGCACTTAATTTTGAAGAATACATGCGGGTTTCCACTTGCAAAAGTGGAAAGAACATTTGGGATAAGCTTTGTATTACTTATGAAGGGACTAATGAGGTAAAGTAGTCTAGATTGAACATCTTGTTACATGACTATGAATTATTTTGCATGAAACCCAATGAATCCTATTCTGACATATATATAATATTTACTCAAATAGCCACTTCTTTGTATGCATTAGGTAAGGAACTCATGATTGTTGAAATGTGTAATAAAATTCTTCGTTGTTTGTTTATTGCTTATGATGCTAAACTAATTGTGATTACAGATTCTAAGGACTTGAATATTTACTCCATTGATAATATTCTTGGATCACTAATTACTTATAAGCAAGGAGTGAGTCAAAGCTATAAGCATCATCAGCCTTAAGTAATTGTCCAAAGGCTAACCAAGAGGCGGAGTGAATTGGTAATTTAAAAAATTTTCTATATTTTTTAATATAAAACCATTTTCAAAATTCTTCTCCCCCACGACTTTGCTGTACAATAAGTTGCTGTTCAACCTCCTCTTGATTTTGAATTGCACATGTATCCATGGACCAAATTCTGAATTATTAATGACTTCCTTCCCGTCTATCACTTCGGATTTGTCAGCCTTATAAGCATCATCTGACTTCCCATTCTTAAGTAATTAGTGAAGGTTATCAAATCACTTCAAAATTGTTGTACAATAAGTTGTTGTTCAACCTCCTCTTGATTTTGAATTACACATGTATACATGGACCAAATTCTGAATTATTAGTGACTTCCTTCCCGTCTATCACTTTGGATTTGTCAGCCTTATAAGCATCATCTGGCTTCCCATTATTAAGAATGCAGGAAACTGGATATATAAAAATGGACTGTCCTAATCTTAAAGCCACTCCTAGTAAGGAGAAGGTGGAGGAGAAAGCTAATGGGAGAAAGGGAAAGAAGAGGTTTCAAAGAGCTTTTTGGGTGGACTTAGCTTCGGATTCATCAGAAATAAAAAAGGAAGATGAAGTCACCAACCTGTGTTTAATGACCGATAATCTTGATGTGTTTAATGGCCGATAATCTTGATCAGTCAGATCAAGAAGATGTATGTGACTTAACCTATAATGAATTGGTTGAAGTTTCTAAAAGAATATATACAATATATAGAAAACTCAAAAAAATACATGCTAGATTACATTTAAAATTGCAAGAATTACAAAAAGAACATAAAACCCTTAAGAAAGATCACACTCTAATTGACAACAATCATATGAACTTACTAGATGAATTTGATTATTTAAATAGGCAAAATGATCTTTTAAAATCATCCTACACTAAACAAGAAAAGGAATTTAAATCTTTTAAGGATGAATCTAAAAATAGAGAGCACTATCTAAAAAATGATATTAATGTGTTAGAAGATGTAAACATATTTCTTAAATTGAAAGTGCAATCTCCCGAGGAAAATAGGATACCCCCTATACTTGAAGATTTTACTAATTCTATTTTGAAGTCAAAATTTTTAAAACTTAGGAAGAGATAAATTTATTATCGGAGGATAACCCTTTTCCTAGAGTTAAGTGTTTTAATTATGGGATGATTGGACATATTTCACATACTTGTACTTTACATAAAAAAACTCATTTAGTGTCGAGACCTAAGATACATAAATCAAGTCATATCATACATGCATCTAATTTTATTTTACCAAAAGGAGAACCCAAACTTATTTGGGTTCCCAAGACTAATATTTGATTGTTTTGTAGGTACGCGCTCATACAAGACCTTGTGAGAGCATTTGGTACCTAGACAGTGGTTGCTTGAAACATATGACTGGAAACACTACATAATTCATATCGGTGGAAGCTAGGAATGGAGACAATGTTACACTATGAGATAATACCACTAGGAAAGTGGTAGGCATAGGTATGATCAGTAACTTGAATAATTTTTTCATAGAGAATGTATTACTTATATAAGGCTTAAAGCATAATTTATTAAGTATAAGTCAGCTATGTGACAAAGGGTAAAACATTAAATTTTTTCCCATTAGTTGCATATCTAAATGGTAATGATGTTTTGAATGGAACAAGGGTAAATAATATTTATATGCTAGATTTTAAAAATATTAAAACTCATAATGTTTTTTGCTTAAGAATAATTTTTGATGAATCTTGGCTATGGTATAGGAGATTTTGTTGCTCTAGCATGAAAAACCTAAAAAAATTACTCAAAAGAAACTGATTAGAGGTATACCAAAACTAGACTTTACTAAGGATCACATTTGTGATGCATGTCAACTAGAAAAATAGGTGAAGTCTTCATTTCATTCTAATAAGGATCTTAGAACTAGCAAATCATTGGAGATTATTCATATGGATCGTTTTGGACTGGTTAGCTCTGTAAGTCTAGGAGAGAAGGTATACGGATTTATGATAGTTGATGATTTCTTGATATTCACATAGGTTAAATTCTTATTTTATATGAGTGAATTATTTGAAGAATTTAGAGACTTTTCGACTTAGATTTAGAGGAAACTATGTTGTGAAACTTTAATAATTCAAAGTGATTATGCAGGTGAGTTTGAAAATAAAAATTTTGAGGATTTTTATAAGAAAAAAGGAATTGATCACAACTTTCCTGTACCTAGGACCCCTCAGCATAATGGGGTAGTCAAAAGAAAAAATAAAACATTAATTGAAGACGCTAAAGCCATATTGGCAAAATATTCACTTCCAAAATATTTTTGGGATGAAGCGGTTAGTACTGAATGTTATGTTATGAATAGGATGAACATTAGATCAAAACTAAAAAAAAACATCCTACGAGCTTCTTAAGGGGAGAACTCCTAACTTATCATATTTGTATGTTTTTGGATGTAAGGTTTTCATACATAATAATGAAAAATCTTCATTAGGGAAATTTGATCCAAAATCAGATGAAGGAATTTTTCTTGGATACTCGAGTGTTGGAAAATCATATAGAGTATTTAACAAAAGAAATTTGGTAGTTGAAGAGATCATACATGTTATATTTAATGAATTTGAGATTTTAGAAGAGCCAAGTTTGGAAGATGATGTTATAGAAAATAACTCCCAACGGATTGAGAAGATTGATTTTGAAGATAATTTGGAGAAAGAAAACCCATTGTCTAGAGATTTAAAATTTTCTAAAAATTACCCTAAAGAATTGATTTTAGGTGAACCGAGTGAGGGTATTAAGACTAGGCATGGACTTAGCAAAGAAGTTAACCATTCTGCCTTTATTTCAATGATAAAACCTATAAATGTTAATCAAGTACTTTTGGATGAATTTTGGATATTGGTTATGCAAGAAGAATTGAATCAATTTGTAAGGAATTATGTTTGGGAATTAATTCAAAGGCCAAAGAATTAAAGTGTTGTTGGAACTAAGTGGTTATTTAAAAATAAAATGAATAACTCAAGAGTTGTTGTTAGACATAAGGCTAGATTAGTGGCTAAGGGATATAGTCAAATTGAAGGAATTGATTTTGAAGAGACTTTTATCTTTGTAGGAAGACTTAAAAGACTTGAGTGAGAGAAAGTTAGTGAGATAAAGTCTGGGATTTCAAATTTCTATTTCAGCTGTTCTTGGTTTTCACGGCTGTTTTGTCCGGCGAACTGCCGGCACTCCGGTGGCCCGGAGGGACGTAGATGGAGCAAAGACGTTTTCTTCCAATGGAAGCTTGGAAGAATTACAGGAAAGGTTTGTCTGTACGATTCGTGATTCATCAAAAGTTTTTAATGGTGGTTCCAAAGTTTTGGAGGGGTTCAACCAGAACTTCAAAGGTTTTAAGGAAAAACCGTTGATTATCAAAGAAGGGGGTTTGTTAGGTAAGAAGGAGATACCCATTCATGTCCCTGGGAAAGGAAAGGATGTTATCAAGGAGGATTGTCAGAATAATGTGGATGTTGTTGCAACCCATGACCCCGAGTTTGTGATTTTGATGATGCCAAATAATGAGTGTTTTGGAACAACTTTTCATTGAATATTATTTTATTTGCTATTGTCCTTGAGTACTAACATTTCAGGAAGATCACAAGTGACTCAGGACGAAAGGAAGACTCAAGACCGGGTAGATTATGAGTATGAGTCAGACATTGTACTTTTCTATGTATTTTATTTTTACTTTATTGAGTCTGGCCACAAAATGCATAAGAGCAAGAGCAACCATGCACACACACAGGGGGAGAGTTTGTTTTTTAACTGCAAAATATAATTAAATTTCTTCTCTGTAGATCATACTGTATGATTTTAATTCGTACCGTACGATCCAAGCTATGTGGACGATTCTGTGAATAGATCATACTGTACGAATATCTTTCGTACTGTACGATATGTTCTGATCCAAAACCTTAGCCGTAGTTTAGTTTAAGTAAGTGATTTTGCGCCGTTCGTACTGTACGAACATGTTCGTACTGTATGATCTATTTTAAATACTTACTTAAATTAACCCGTGATTAGTGCAAGTAATCCAGGCCTAATTATATTTTGAACATCGTACTGTACGATAGTGATCATACCATACGATGAACAGAGACGACATCTGCTCGTCCAGACCATCGTCCTGTACGAATAGTATTTTGTGGATCGTACCGTACGATATTATATCGTACAGTACGAATTGTTTTTAAACTATTCGTAAATCTTCGTACCAGGACGAAGTCTGTTTATGAAGATCGTACTGTACGATGTTGAATCATACTGTACGAACAGTAATGGCTACTTTTGAAATCAGAGGTTTTTAGAGCCCGTTTTAGATGTTAATCTTATCCTTTTTCAATAAGATTTTACAGAGAGGGTGAACGTGGTTAGAGAGGGATTCCAAGGGAGAGAGCTCTAGAGAAGTTCTTGAGGGTTGAGAGAGGAAGGAGGAGGTGAGCGTTGTGAGGGAGAAGAGGTGTGAGGGAGATCACACGGTTGCTCCGAGCTTGCTGCATCTTGCTCCTCCTGTGGCCCTAGAAGGATTTGAGGGAGGATCTCCAAGGGAAAGGCTCGTCTACATCTGTTACCTCGAGGTTCTCTACCTTCTCAAGGAGGGAGAAAAACTAGAAGGTTCTCCACCATCGCTAGGAGGGTGAAAACAGAGTTTGGCACTCCGCCACACCGGGTTGGTGAAAGGGAGGTTTGTAAAGGCTTCTCCGCCTTGCCGAGGGGGGCAAAAGGAGAACTATTTTGATAGTAAAAATCTCGGAGCGGAGGACTCCGGGGAGTGGACATAGGTCATATTTTGACCGAACCACTATAAAAATTCTTGGCGTATTTTTTCCTTATCGTCATTTACGTTTTACTTGCTTTTAATTTTTCATAACTATTGCATGGTGGAATTTGTGGAAGAAAACTTGCTTAAAATTTTGTTGTAAATTTTCAAAAATAACAAAAAGATTAGAACTTTTGTTTAGGGTTATTTTTATTAAGAAAAAGATTTTCACAATTCACCCCCCCTCTTGTCACTTAGTAATTTCAGATGTTTCGCCAATTCTTGATGTGACTGAGAAGATTAATGGTGGTTTGAATTTAGAAGCCTCTTCATCTGCTGGATTGAGGATATATTCTAATAAATATTTCAATACGAAGTCCTTGCTGTCTTCACCGATCAAAAGAGATTTTTCACAAACGATCCATTAGAAAGCATTACACGGGGTGTAATCAATGTGGATGAGGTTTTGTCTCAGAAGAATAGAGTTGTTTTTCCTGAGGGAGGTTCAGGAGTTATTTTAACAAGTACTGCTTCTATAGAGAACAAGGAAAGCAATGTGAGGGTACAATCGGCGTGGAGCAGAAAATCGAACGTGAAGGTGGATAATTTGGAATTGGGTTTTTTTTTTGTCGGAAGATGGTAAGGTGGTTACTCTCCATGCTGAGAAGGAATTGGAAAATGCCAAAAGATTAGAAAAAGCTATTGTTGTGAAGATTTTTGGTGATAATATACCTTTTCATGTGGTAAGCACAGACTTGAGAAGACAGTGGGATAAATTTGGGAAATTCCACATCACCGGTTTGGGTCTTGGCTGGATTCTATGTTCATTTGAAGATTCTAAATCTTTAGAGAATATTCTTTCAGGTGCCCCATGGTGGATTAGAGTACAGGTGGTTGGATTGGACAAATGGTCGGCCAATTTCAATCCTACTTCTCTCAAAGGAATTTCATCTCCTGTGTGGATTAGGCTGCCAAATTTACCTCTTCAATGCTGGGACGAGGTAAACATTTGTAGGATTGCTTCTCTGGTAGGCAAACCGTATCTTCTTGATGGGAACATGTTTCAGTGGAGCAGGAGGGAGTTTGCTCGGGTATGTGTGCGCATTATTCTTGATTTGAAACTTCCAGAGGGTGTTTGGAAATAAGGATTGATAGGGAAATTTTTTCAAAAGGTGGAGTATGAAGGGGTCTCTAAAATCTGTGCTGAATGTGGCAAGGTTGGACATGCTTTAAAAGCATGTGTGGATGTAAAGAATAAGGTGGAAGCTGGTTCCAATACAGTTCAGACTGAAGGGGTGGATGGTGGTCGGATCCTTCAAAAGGCTGCTGCTCAATCTCTTATTGATGGGGGGAAAGTTGACTATGATTCCTAGATTCAGGTTAAACATGGTAAAAAAAAAAAGACTTAATAAAGTTACTAAAAATAGAAGATTTTTTAATAAAAAAATTTCTGTCCCAATGAAGAAAATGTTTGTTCCAAAGATTTGACTTTCTAATCTAAAGAATTTGGGTAGTTTGGATGTTACAAAATTGTCTAACAAGCAAGCTGATGTTATTGAAGAATCTCTTATACCTGAAGTTGCTTTGAACGAACTAACTATGGAAGAACGTCTAGCTGTGGAAGTCCATCCAGGAACAAATCAAGGAGGTGTAACAAAGATTAATTCTGATATTGAAGTTATTAACAAATTTGATGATTTATCTAGTTTGGATGATACAAGTAACTTAAAGAGCAATGTTACTGAAGAGAGGAGTGGTGCAGAGGAAGGAGAAATTTTAGATATTAACAATGGCTTCACATTAAGTGTCAAGGATCAGTGTGAAGAGCAGCAACCAGTGATTTTGCAGAAGACTGATAAGGGAAAATCAATTTCAAATTTGTCAATGGTTGGAAGTCACTCTTATGAGAAGAAAGATAAGCTTGTTAAAGAGTTTAAGTCCCTTGGTTTGGGAAATATCATTCCACATAATAGGAATGGGGATGGTGGAAAAAATAAGAAGGTTGGGGGGCCTTCCCCAATCTTTAAACAATGTCTTCTTTGTTATTTTGGAATTATAGAGGAGCCAAGAAAGTTGAGGCTGCTCTATATCTTAAGGAGGTGATCAAGGATAATAGGGTGTTCTTTGTGGGATTGATGGAAACGAAGATTAGTTCTCTGGATAATAGTCAAATTCTGAAGTTTTTGGGCAACAATTGGAATTTTTTGTGGTTCCTGCGGTTGGCCTTTCGGGAGGTCTGATGGTGTTATGGAGGAAAGATTTAGCAGTTTTCTCTATTATTGAGGCTTCCTCTCAAATGATTGTGGGTAAATTGGAGGTTTGCGGCAAAGGTAGTTGGATTGTAGCTTCTGTTTATGGTAGTACTGATGCTCAGGAAAGGAAGTGTTAGAATAGTTGCTATTTGAATGCTTTACATTTTTGCAACTTGTATAGTTTTGATGATTCCAAACATTATTGTTCAAATGTTTAGTTATCTTCTAACAATTTTAGAAAATTTGTATTTGCTCTTGTGTGTACTTACATTTCAGGAAAATCAGACTCCAGACTACGAAAACTTCAAATCAAATTCAACATGAGATACTTTGTTAATTTGAAACTTGCATTTTTCTTTGAATTAAATTTGAAAGGGAGTGATTGTAATTGAGTGAATAAAAACATACACACACATAAGGAGATCATAAAAATTTTATACTGATCGTACGGGACGATATCCGATCATACGGGACGATCAGACAGTTATCTCCTATAGAGCACATGGAACGAATAGGAACTTGCTCGAAAATTTTTTTCTAAGTCCTATTCGTCCAGGACGAAATTAATTATCGTCCGTGGCGACTGGTCCTCTGGAAAGATTTCATCCAGACGAAATTAAAAATCGTCCAGGACGATCGGGTCTCTAGAAAATTTTCGTCCAAACGAAAATAAATTATCGTCCGAGGCGATTGGTCCTCTGGAAAATGTTCGTCTAGACGAAGTAAAGAATCGTCCAGGACGATCGGTTCTCTGTAAAAATTTTGTCCAGACGAACATATTCTCGTCCAAACGATTAACCGACTTAGAACAGTTTCCAGCAGTTTTTAGAACTGACCTTATAATAACTGTTCGTACTGGACGAACCTAATTCGTATAGGACGATCAGCTGTACGAAAAAAATTCGTACACATATTAAAATAGGGTCGTTTCAGATCGTTTAAGTAAAATCGTCCAGGACGATCCACGATCGTACAGGACAATCCGCTGCGTACAGAATTGAAAACTTACAGTTTTTGGGCGGTTTTTCTTGTCTTTTATATAAATAGTCCAAATTAGACTGCCACCTATTGACCTCATTTTTGTATGAGGTCACTAAGGCCCTTCCAAACTCCAGATTAATTTTAGATCCTAAGATCCACTCTAGACCTTAGGATCTTTCCTAGAACTAGACCTTAGAGCCTATTCTAGAGTCTAGGATTCCCTTAAATCCTAGATCTTAGAATTTTTCTAGATCTTAGGATCACTCCAACTTCAAATCAACCTCCACCTTTGATCAACCTCAATTTTAAATCAATTCCTATATTTAATCCACTCCAATTTCAATTTGATTCCTACCTGTGACCAATTTGAATCTCAAACTCCATCCAATTCAAGTCCAAATGAATTTAAACTTCAAATCAAATCCAAACCCAGAATTCAGACTCAAATTCAAACTCTAGAGGCCTTGTCCTAAAGACCCTTTTTAGAGATTTTTCAAACATTTCAAAACCCAATCAAATGGCCTCTGATTCAGGGTCTATCACTTGCAAAGTGATAAGACATGTCTCTAGAGGCTACCCTCCAACTTTGAGCTCACTCTGAGGTCTCTAACCCCAGAATCTGAATTAAAACTCAAAGGGTGTAAAACCTTCAAATATTTACAACCTATGCCACTGAGCCTAACCCCTTTGAGATCTTGACCTTGGAACCCTTGTCCAAGCTTCCAATCACTTCCAGACCCTTGATTTTAACCCATTGAGCAGTAAACTGCATTTTTCAGACCCATTTTTGACCATAGTTGACCAATAGGTCAAAATTGACCAAAATACCCCTATGGGGCTCAAATAGGGATTTCAAACCAAATGAGCTCCAAATGGGATGCAACCACCTTTGACAAATTTCAAATGTCATTTCAAATCTTTTGAACCCATTTCCAACCCTTGAGTCAACCTGGTTGACCAAGTCAACTGGTTTGACCCAAGAGGCCCTTTAAGGGTCCAAACATGTGTTTTGACCCAAATGACCTCTTTAGGCCAACCAACCACCTCCATTGTCCTTAAAATATCATTTCAAACCTGTTGAGCCCAAACCCAGACCCTGGGTCAACCTGGTTGACCAAGTCCACCCAGGTTGACCAAACAGGCCCTTAGGGACTCAAATAGGGATTTTGATCAATTTGACCTCCCCAGACCCAGGAACTACCCTCAATGGTCTCCAAATGCCTTTTCAAACCTGTTGAGCCCAAACCCAGACCCTGGGTCAACCTGGTTGACCAAGTCAACCTAGGTTGACCAAACAAGCCCTTAAGGGTTCAAATGGTGATTTTGACCAAATCGACCCCTCCAAACCCTGGGACCACATCCAATAGACTCAGGATGACATTCTGAATTTGTTGAATCCATTTCTAGCCCCTGAACCCAACTGGTTGACCAAGTCAACCAGTTTTGGCCTAGAAGCCCATTAAAGGCCCATTAAGCCTTCTTAATCCATTTGACATGCATGGCTCTTGGAACCACTCTCCAATCCACCTAATCAACTCATTTGAATTACCTAAATGAAAATTTCATAACCCTTGATGGAGTTGACTGGTAAACCAGTCAACTCAAGGCTTAAGGGACCATTTGTATTGTCAAACCTTTCAACCCATTGAACCTAGCTCAAGCCACACCCATCCAGCCACTTGGAAAGACTCCATGACCTGCTTGGATGCCACATCAGCCCCATTGACCAGTTGACTGGTCAATTTGGTCAAACCTAGGGTTTAGACCCTTTTAAAAGGTCCTAATCAGCCTTTTAAGCCTTTTTCCCTGATTTAACTCCCCAAGGTTGACCTATTAGTGACCTAAAGCCCTCTAATAGGCCCTCTAACCAAGCTCCATCCCTTGTTTAGCCATAAGTGGCAATGTCTCCTCACTCATCCCAAGTCCACCCAATAGGAGCAAGGCTTGTCCAGCCCTTTCCGCAGCCTTCCAGCTTTCCCAGGGACAGGTGGCATCATCTGGAGAGCCCCTGCATCAATCCTAGCCATCCAATCTAGCCCAGCTCGTTTGAATAGGGAGAAAGGCAACTTTTGAGCATTATTGATCAAAGCAGCTTCTCTCACTAACCCTAGCCTCCCAGATCGAACTCTCAGTTCATTTTGAATCTCCAGAGCTTCCTCTACCTCCCCACTACAAAATCCAAGTGGTTGCACGTCACCGGCGGCGAGTTCTCCGGCGAACCCACCACCTAGACCGTCCCAAGCCTATAGCAGTCGATCCAGACGTGTTCGAGCTCGGATTTCTGCTGGGGATCTTCACTTGGACAATCTACAAGCTCATCCATCCATAAATTTCGAAGATCTAACGGTATAACTCCCTAAAACCCTAGATCTAGTTCACATTAGTTAGATCTAAATAGCTTTATGCTTTTAGGGTTTTAGCTAAAACAAACTATTCCCCATTATTTCTGTTCATGCCTACTCTTTGTGTATAAAATTTCAAGTGAAATGATCGATCCGATCGAAAGAACGAGGCAAAAGACGTTTTCTAGGGCGTCACTCACGGTTTCCGGTGAGTGTACGTTTTCTGGACCGTTGATCGTTCGATCAACGGTCCAGATCGAGCCCTCCCGCGGCCTGATCTGACTGCGCCTTCGATCTGTCGTTCGATCAGCCGTCCGGCGAGATCAGGGCCGTCCATTCGGAACAGCGGGATCGAATCTCCGCCGTTTGATCTTCTCCTGGTGAGATCAAACCGCGGGATCTGATCTCAGCCGTTAGATCGAACCCGCGGTTAATCCAACGACTGTCAAGAGCCGCTGACGTGGTTAAGTGGAAACCGCGTGAAGCGGCCCGCGGCCGACGCGTGTCCCCGCCGTCACGCGGTTTCGATCCCGCCAATCCGAGCGCGCCGCGTGTCTGACCGCCGCCGTTTAATTAAGGAAAAATGTGTTTTAATTGATTTTAATTACAGAAACTTTGGAAAATTATAGTAAATTAAATACAGAACCAAAAAATGAGTATAATATATCATTTTCTTCAGTTTTTCATCTAGTTTATTTTAAAAATAAAATCAAACCCTTTTGGTTATTATTTTATTAGTAATTTAAGAAATACAGAAATATGTATTTTATTTTTAATTAATTATGTATAAATTATTTTTATCTGAAATTTGGCATGCATGTTGTTGAGTGCATGGCTGGTCTCCAGAAAAATTTTCAATATTATTTGAATAGATTTTGATGGTATTTTGAATTATTGGAGCTTATTAACCTTTTTTATATTTAATTAAATATTAAGTATTTTGAAAAATACAAGGAAAATCTTTTATTATTTTCAAACTTCCCTAGAGATCAGTGGATCTTTCAACTCATCAACATGTATTTTAATAATATTTTTAATTATTTTATAATATATATTTATATATATATATATATCCATTTATATTTATATGTTTTAAGATATATTTTGAAACTATATATATGTAAATCTTTAAGTATTTAAGAAGTCACTTGAGATCTTAAATGTTGATTGAGCATATTTGAATAGAAATAAAGGGGATGATTAGTGGATAATCATTCTTTGATTATTCACTAATTTTGTCTTAATTATGTTAATTAGTTAATTGCATGCTTAAGGTGCACACACCACTTAGTCTAAGGCTCTCCTAGATTTAGGTATTGAATGTGTTTATGTGGTTCATGCATGCCTTGTGTATTGAGTATTAGGGTTAGTTCAAACATTGATTCAAGTTCATCAAGATTAGTGACATAATTAAGGACAATAATTAAGGACTCATGTATAGAAAACTTAGAAAAATTTCAATAATTAGGATTCACTTCCCCTTGAGTTGAAATTTTGAACATTTGAACTTAGTGACACCCTCAGCCCCTAGAGAAATTTTTCACTGATTTTTGAGGTCATTAGGTCCCCTAATTAATTTTCTAAGTCTTAAACCCTTAACTAAGCCTTTAAAACTTCTAGAATTGTAATAAATTCAATTTAAATCCAAAAATTACATATAAACCCTCAAACTGACCAGAATTCAGTCCTTAATCTATGATAATTAAAAGCCCCTTGATTTGACAGCATTTTAAACCCTAATTTAATTTTAAATGAAAATCAATGTTTAATTAAGATAATTAATTAATAAAAATAAAAAAATCCCAAAATTTCCCAAACACTTGGGGATCCCTCCTTAGGTCATTTCTGACCTTTGGAGGTGTTTTCAAGAGATTGGGAACTTGTTTGAAGCAAAATCACAAAAGAAGCCCTCTAATTAAGAAATTTAGAAAACTCATTAAATAGTCAAAATTTCAAACCTTCATAACTAATTCTAGAAAAATCCAAATCACCCAAACTCACTTGCATTCAATTCCTAATAAGGTATAATATTTATAAAAAATATTAAATTCCAGAAATTTGCAATATTTTAAAAAGTCAACAAATCGGTCAATTTTAAGTTAAAACTAGTTCAAAACTTCAAACCTTCGTAATAAAATGTAGAAAAATCCGATTTCAACGTACTTACCTTCTAACTGATCGTAGAAAGGTCTAGTATTTTAATAAAATACAAACATTCCAGAATTTGAGCTTAATCAAAAAGTCAATTTTCAACCCTTTAATCAATTCATTAAAATATTTTAAAAAATTCATAAAATCTCTAAATCATTCTAAAACTCAAAAATATTGGTTTAATGCTTAAAATACTTAACAAATCCTTGAAAACACAACAACCACCCTAAAGATGAAGTTTATTGGCTGGACTACTCCGGGCTGCGGGGCTAAGTGTCCTAAGGAGGCTGGTTCCTCGAGCCTGGTGGCACAACGCCACGAATGGATTCTAAGGGGTGTTAAACCTTAAAATAGATTAATCATTAATTATGTAACCTTTTAAAACCTCTAATTCAATTACATTAATTTGGTTTATCGGCTGGACTACTCCGGGCTGCGGGGCTAAGTGTCCTAAGGAGGCTGGTTCCTCGAGCCTGGTGGCACAACGCCACGAATCAATTAATGGCAAACTTAAATTAATAAAGCTTTTAAAATTAGTAACTAACTCATTTTTATATTAATCCACTCTTTTAATTCCAACCAACTTAAATAACTTAATCAACCCCGATTGCTACTGGGTAACCCAGGCCTACGAGGCTATTAGCTTAGCCCCAAGGAAGGTGAAATAAACTTCACGGCCTCGGTGTGAAACAAAGGTAGTAATCAATTAACTTTTAAAATATGTCTAATTAAAATTCTTAATTCATTAATAGTTAAATTTTAATTTAAACCCCCTTCTAAGCCTTAACAAATCCAAACTTTTAGGCAACATTAACTAATCACCTACTTTAGGATCTATCCCAGCCACACGACCTTTCTCACACACTTTAGATGATGTGCTAGGACAACCAACTCTAGATCAAGGATAGGCCGGTGTTTACTTTACTGTTGTGTGCCGGATTTTTCGTAGTTTTCACTGCATGTTGTGGATGAAATTGATTTATTGTGTCTGCTTACTTTTCCCGTACTCTGTGGATGGATTGATGTGTTTGGCGACTAGATTACCCTTAGGTTAGGTACGATCTGGATGTTGACATAGTTTTCTGCAGGTGGCCACGCTCATGCAGGGCAATATAAAAAGGGGGCAAATCAAAAAATGCATAAATATTATAAACTCTTTGCACAGGTGCTTCAGCTGCTAAAGCCCCCAAATCATAAAAAGAGCGTGGCCAGTGTGTTTACTTTCTTTTCTGCTCATATACAACTGCTTGGGAATAACTGCTTTTTTTTTATATATTAATTGCTTAGGATAACCCTGCAGGTGAGTCTAGATTTTTATTTTGATATCAATGTAATTTGTGCAAGTGTCAAGTGTTGTGAAAGTTTATTTTGAGTTGGGATACATAGATCCAAAGCTTGGATTCCAAAGAGGAAAGGATACCCTTTTGGGGAACACTCCTTTTCCATTTGGAGATCCAAATTTGGATCATACCTCTTCCTTACCCAAAGAGGAAAGAGTGGCCTTCCCCTTTAGAGGGAAGTGCCCTCTTGTCCATTTGGGTAATCCACTACGAAGATTCCAAGAAGATTGAAGAAAAGGAGTCCAAAGAAGAATGAAATTGAAGATTTGAAGACTTGAAGATTGAGAGTATCCCACTCAAAATAACTTGCGTCATTACTAGGCTTAGAATCCGGGTTGTTGTCAGTGGTGCCCGGCCACTTTACTTTCTGTAATATTCTGGTTTGTAATAAGCAAGGCAATTCTGCCTATGGACATTTATTAATTAATTTGTATTTGATGTAATGATTTGATTGCCTTTAGGATTACTTGTTTTTACTAGTTTTTTGGCGATTGCATGCCGCTCTTTGTTTTCGCCTGGATACGTGAGACTCGTGAGGGTGTGAAACTTTTCTACTCATAATTTTAAAAAGTCTAAAATTTTAGTGAGTCTAAATAACATAGAAAGATAACGAATCTAGGGAATTAGCCGGGGATCGACCCCGGGGTCGCATGCATATTTCTGCATTACTCTTTCCTTGCTTTAGATCCTTCCCCGCCTGCAGGTAGAGTCCGGATAGTCTGACCTATGAGGACGAGGTGCCGGACCTGGGGAAGTCCAGTCTTCTAAAAAATTATTTTATAAGCCTGTTTTTAAAAATTTCAAGCATATTTGATTTGAGGTTGTTAACCAGCATGCATTGCATTAGATACAAATTAAAGAGTCAAAATTTTAATCTCATAGTCCTTAGCATTCTTGCACCCAACATAAGTCAAAGGGGCCAATTAGGAAAATCTCTAGATGTCGGCCCCGCCTCCCCAAAACTTTAATTATAACGTCCCTACCACTCTTCCATAAAAGACCGGATTCATGTATTTTAAATCGATTAGGTGGTTAGCTGGCTCCCCAATCCAGGCCGGGGTAAGTCCAGACCTTGCACTGCATTAGTTAGGATCGGACGACTGTGGTCCAGTGTCCAAAATAGATTTAGGCTCCGGGGCAGATCTTTGATTATAAGACCCCAAAATTTCGAGAATATAGTCCCAAAATTCTAATAAAATACTTAACTCTAATTAAAGCTTCATTTCAATCCTAAAACATAAAGCCCAACACTTAGATTAAGTTGGGACATTTTCGGATGGTTCTGGAATCTCAAAGTGTCCCCTACCTCTCCTCCTTTAACTCCGTTAATAACTGTTCAATTTTGATCCATTCCCTTTTGATTTCCCAATAATTCTATTCATACTTTGATATCACTCCTAGAAATTCTAAACAAAATTTTGCCACTATTTTAATCGAGAGTTTTCGTAGGGGATTTTATTTCCCTACGATGTAATTAACTACGAGGGCTTGCGCTCGTAGGAGATTTAGAACCACACACACCTGATTTTAAAAATTGATTTTTCAAAATTCAATTGGATTTCTTTGGGAGAACTTAAAATACTAGTGATCATTATTATCATATTTAAAGAATTATCTTTGAACGATATTTTCTCCCTTCGGAGAGATATATCTTTCTTTGATAAGGCTTTGGATGTGAACCTAATGATCACACTTCTTGAATATTGTAGTTGGATATTCAGTTGAACCTCATTTTGACCCTTCGGGGTCATATGAATTTCTCTTTAGCATCCGCTCACAATATTCAAGTTGGATTTCATAATTCTAAGTCTGAATACCGTCATGAAAGTTTATTTTCGTCCTTCGGGGTGATATACTCTTTCTAACGAGTTGATTCGACCTTAGAATTAGAACTCAACCTTAATCTTAAAATCCCCAAAGAAAACTAATATTTTTCAAAACATGTTTTCCAAAATTCCACCAACAAAAAAATGGCACGCCCGGTGGGACAAATCTCTCTCTCCATCTTTAATAATGGAAAAATTTTGTTTCATCGGTAGTCTTAACTACCTTTCTTCCGTTGGTCCCTCTACCCATTTCTTTCTTGGGTGAGTGTGGCCAACATCTAAAAGAAAATACCTTTCAAATAGAGAGGCGAGTGATGAAATCTTTGTCTAAGCCGGGCTTTGACATTTTGCCTCCAAGTTAATTGGTAGAGCAAAGGAGTTAAGCCAGGTTCCTTGAATATTCTCAATCAATTTTGTAAACTCTCTTATTGGGTGAAAACTCAACATATTGAGGTTCAAGATTTAGAGAAAATTAATCATGCTTAAAATTCAAATTTTAATTCAAAATTGACTAACTTAAATCACTTTTCCTTAATTCCAGGATACTTAAATACTCAAATGGCTGGAAAACTTATCTTCTCCCTGGATAGAAACTTGACAATAGAAGAAATTACCTCTGGCAACTTGATACAGTTTGGGATAGAATTTCAAAACTTCAAGTTATCAGTCAACGGAAAAGAAATGATTGATCTCTCTGCTGGAATACAAAGGGATGTCCCCTTAGTCGAGATTACTTTAGGGTCAGGAGTTGACTCCCCCATCTCTATGATGGAGGTCGTTGTCGCCCCTTAGACCACTGTGCCCTCTACTCAGGAGGATAAGAATCGAGAACCATTAAGAATGAAAGAATTACCATCTCAACATGAGATTGGGTCAAGTTCTAACACCATTGTTGCCAGCAAAAGTAAGCGGAAGAAATACCTTAAAAGGGTTAAGAAGAAGGTTGCTAAGGCCAAAAAGACTGCTAAGGTAGAAGCCTTGAAACAAGTTAAATTTGAGGCCAATCGAGAATTCGTTGCTCCTTACACCTACCTCCTCCATGGTGGAAATGTTTTCCACCCTACTCCTATTACTCAAAGGAGAGAGGTTGTGAAAATGAGAGCACGATCTCCGATACACCTTCTTGACTACTATATAGAGAGAATCAATCAAGAAAGAGCTAAGCAATCACCTGTAATAAATCATAGGCCCCTAGTTGAAGGTTATGACCCATCCACTCTATTAGATGAAGTTTGGTCACGTTACTACATGTGCCCTACTATATCATCTGTAGAGGAGGAGGTGCAGAAACCACCCGGGGTGCCACTCTCATAATTGCTAGGTCACTAGTAATTAGGAAGGGGAATAATGATGGATTTAAGATCTTATCAGATAGTGATACCATTTGAATTCAACTTTTAAAAGGGGTCCTATCGCGATAGATCCTTAGATTGAGATGATGCAGCACTAGTTAGGGGTAGTGCAGACCCCACAACAATCTCTTTCTTTTAAGAGATTGTGGAAGTATAATTTATATTGATAAGGTCTTGCCACCTGGACTTGCTATTTTGAAGGAAATCATATTATTTTTCAAGTGTAATGGGTCCAAATTTTCAAGATAGTTGATCCATCTTTTTAATGAAGATTGACCTCTACTTTTAAAATCAAAAATAGGAGAGAGTAGTGATTGACCCCACTGGATCTTTAAAGGCCCCTCCCTCCCACCGCTTCTGCGGGTTGATTTGATTTTTGAATTAAAATTTGTATCAAACTTAAGTTGGTTTTTGAAATGAAAATCTTCTTAGTCTTCTCGCGGTTTTGTATCTTATAGGCTTCTCTTGCATGTTCTAAATCTATTCAATGATTTTCTAAGTTAAGTTAATATTTTCTTATCAAAAGATTGGGTCCAATTTGGGGATTATTCTTCCTTGGATAAGAGAATGAATTTCCTTCTCTTATACTTGTGATATAATCCTGGATTAAAAAAAAAAAAGAGAGAGAGAGAGCAATTATTTTAAGGTTTTAAAGAAAGTGAAGCCTCTTATTAAAAAAAATTCAAAGGATGCACAAAGTGCATTAAAAAAATTCAAAATCAAAAGAAGCGCAAAGTGCGCCAAAGAAATAAAAAGATGTGCAAAGCACGTCACAAAAAAAAGTGAAAGAGGCTTCCTTCTTTTTAAATCCTTAAATTTCAAAGGTCCCGATCACCCTTAATAGCTTGACTTTGTAAAATTTTGAATCTAGATTTATTGTCGTGCATAGACAGTTTATTAGATAGGAAAATTCTATGCAAGAGAATTGAAAAGATTAAATTTCTCGATCCAACTTAAATCCTTTTGAAATTAATTTTAATTCAAACTTTCTATAAGGGAGAACTTAGTTCAGTTTCTATGAAATTTTATCCGGGTCAACAAAATCCAAAAAACCCTTGGCTCTTTTCGGGTCAATTGGGGTCACTCTACTTCTTACTATACTTTTGAATTTGTTCCCACTTGTCATTTTGACAGGGTCCAAATGATTAAGAGGAAATTTTCAATAAAAAGAATGAATCTTCTATTCTCGATAAGAATTCAAATCCCATTCTCAAGAGATATATGTGAATCTTTAAACATAGGCATCGTTTCTTTTAAGATCCACTATGTAAAATAACACTCTATGCTGGGTCCAAGGTTGTTCTCAAATAGAGGTGTGTTTTACATCGCACAAAATTGACTTTCAAAATTGAGTCACAACTAAGTAGAGTGCCTGAATCCAATTGGAAGAGCATGAAGGCCTCGAAGAAAGTTACTTTGAACTCAACAAAATTTGAAATGACATAAGTCATGTATGATTTAAGCTTGTGATAAAATTGTGTTACCTCAGGACTTTCCAAGTAGGAGACTTGGCTGTAGTCCTTTGGAGACCAATTTTAGTCCACCATAAGATCAATGTAAGCTTTGAATCAATGTTGACTAGATAGACCACCTTAGAGATAATCTATAAGGGAGGTTCATGACAATTGATTAATTTTGAAGATACCACCAGATGCTTCCTTTCATTTGGGTGGTTCTTTAAGAATTATCATGTCGAATGAATATCAAATTAAACATCAAATTCACCCCTTCAAATTCATAAGAAATCAAATCAAGTTAAAAATCATCAATCAATTATTTTCAATTCTCTTTTCCTCAAGGTTAGGTCCTTCATTCCCTTAGGATTAGGCCCGCTAGTGGTGGAGTATGCCCTCCGTGGCACCACCCTAGCATTTGACCCGGGGATTAGTGGTGGAGTACGCCCTTCGTGGCACCATCCTGATTCCCATTCGCTAGTGGTGGAGTACGCCCTTCGTGGCACCATCCTAGTTTTCCAGTTGAGGTTCTCTGTGTGGAGCAAGTTTCCTCCCCACATGACCATTCGCTAGTGGTGGAGTACGCCCTTCGTGGCACCATCCTAGTTTGCCAGTTGATCTGCCTATTTGGAGTAAGTCTTCTATCAGCATCCTATAGGCCTAAGGTTGGGTGATGCCCTTCCTTAGACCCAAGGTTAGGTATTCCCTACCTTGGTTTCCAGTTGATCTGTCTACTAGGAGTAAGTCTTCTATCAGCATCCTGTAGACCTAAGGTTGGGTGATGCCCTTCCTTAGACCCAAAGTTAGGTATTCCCTACTTTGGTTTCCAGTTAATCCGCCTATTTGGAGTAAGTCTTCTATCAGCATCCTATAGGCCTAAGGTTGGGTGATGCCCTTCCTTAGACCCAAGGTTAGGTATTCCCTACCTTGGTTTTCAGTTGTTCTGTCTACTAGGAGTAAGTCTTCTATCAGCATCCTGTAGACCTAAGGTTGGGTGATGCCCTTCCTTAGACCCAAAGTTAGGTATTCCCTACTTTGGTTTCTAGTTGATCCGTCTACTAGGAGTAAGTCTTCTATCAGCATCCTGTAGACCTAAGGTTGGGTGATGCCTTTCCTTAGACCCAAAGCTAGGTATTCCCTACTTTGGTTTCCAGTTAATTTGCCTATTAGGAGTAAGTCTTCTATCAGCATCCTATAGGCCTAAGGTTGGGTGATGCCCTTCCTTAGACCCAAGGTTAGGTATTCCCTACCTTGGTTTCTCCAGTTTCCTTGTCTACTAGGAGTAAGTCTTCTATCAGCATCCTGTAGACCTAAGGTTGGGTGATGCCCTTCCTTAGACCCAAAGCTAGGTATTCCCTACTTTGGTTTCCAGTTGATCCGTCTACTAGGAGTAAGTCTTCTATCAGCATCCTGTAGACCTAAGGTTGGGTGATGCCCTTCCTTAGACCCAAAGCTAGGTATTCCCTACTTTGGTTTCCAGTTAATTTGCCTATTAGGAGTAAGTCTTCTATCAGCATCCTATAGGCCTAAGGTTGGGTGATTCCCTTCCTTAGACCCGAGGTTAGGTATTCCCTACCTTGGTTTCTCCAGTCCTCTCTTCAGAATAGGTGTAAGCTTTTCACTAGTTTCCAATGGACTTAAGGTTGGGTGATGCCCTTCCTTCAACTCTTTAAGATCCTACTCCTATTCGGTCAACGCCAATGTGTGCAGCAGAAGTTCCTTCTACCACACACATTGGGGGTCCATTTGTTGACCTCATTTTTGTATGAGGTCACTAAGGCCCTTCCAAACTCCAGATTAATTTTAGATCCTAAGATCCACTCTAGACCTTAGGATCTTTCCTAGAACTAGACCTTAGAGCCTATTCTAGAGTCTAAGATTCCCTTAAATCCTAGATCTTAGAATTTTTCTAGATCTTAGGATCACTCCAACTTCAAATCAACCTCCACCTTTGATCAACCTCAATTTTAAATCAATTCCTATATTTAATCCACTCCAATTTCAATTTGATTCCTACCTGTGACCAATTTGAATCTCAAACTCCATCCAATTCAAGTCCAAATTAATTTAAACTTCAAATCAAATCCAAACCCAGAATTCAGACTCAAATTCAAACTCTAGAGGCCTTGTCCTAAAGACCCTTTTTAGAGATTTTTCAAACATTTCAAAACCCAATCAAATGGCCTCTGATTCAGGGTCTATCACTTGCAAAGTGATAAGACATGTCTCTAGAGGCTACCCTCCAACTTTGAGCTCACTCTGAGGTCTCTAACCCCAGAATCTGAATTAAAACTCAAAGGGTGTAAAACCTTCAAATATTTACAACCTATGCCACTGAGCCTAACCCCTTTGAGATCTTGACCTTGGAACCCTTGTCCAAGCTTCCAATCACTTCCAGACCCTTGATTTTAACCCATTGAGCAGTAAACTGCATTTTTCAGACCCATTTTTGACCATAGTTGACCAATAGGTCAAAATTGACCAAAATACCCCTATGGGGCTCAAATAGGGATTTCAAACCAAATGAGCTCCAAATGGGATGCAACCACCTTTGACAAATTTCAAATGTCATTTCAAATCTTTTGAACCCATTTCCAACCCTTTGAGTCAACCTGGTTGACCAAGTCAACTGGTTTGACCCAAGAGGCCCTTTAAGGGTCCAAACATGTGTTTTGACCCAAATGACCTCTTTAGGCCAACCAACCACCTCCATTGTCCTTAAAATATCATTTCAAACCTGTTGAGCCCAAACCCAGACCCTAGGTCAACCTGGTTGACCAAGTCCACCCAGGTTGACCAAACAGGCCCTTAGGGACTCAAATAGGGATTTTGATCAATTTGACCTCCCCAGACCCAGGAACTACCCTCAATGGTCTCCAAATGCCTTTTCAAACCTGTTGAGCCCAAACCCAGACCCTGGGTCAACCTGGTTGACCAAGTCAACCTAGGTTGACCAAACAAGCCCTTAAGGGTTCAAATGGTGATTTTGACCAAATCGACCCCTCCAAACCCTGGGACCACATCCAATAGACTCAGGATGACATTCTGAATTTGTTGAATCCATTTCTAGCCCCTGAACCCAACTGGTTGACCAAGTCAACCAGTTTTGGCCTAGAAGCCCATTAAAGGCCCATTACGCCTTCTTAATCCATTTGACATGCATGGCTCTTGGAACCACCCTCCAATCCACCTAATCAACTCATTTGAATTACCTAAATGAAAATTTCATAACCCTTGATGGAGTTGACTGGTCAACCAGTCAACTCAAGGCTTAAGGGACCATTTGTATGGTCAAACCTTTCAACCCATTGAACCTAGCTCAAGCCACACCCATCCAGCCACTTGGAAAGACTCCATGACCTGCTTGGATGCCACATCAGCCCCATTGACCAGTTGACTGGTCAATTTGGTCAAACCTAGGGTTTAGACCCTTTTAAAAGGTCCTAATCAGCCTTTTAAGCCTTTTTCCCTGATTTAACTCCCCAAGGCTGACCTATTAGTGACCTAAAGCCCTCTAATAGGCCCTCTAACCAAGCTCCATCCCTTGTTTAGCCATAAGTGGCAATGTCTCCTCACTCATCCCAAGTCCACCCAATAGGAGCAAGGCTTGTCCAGCCCTTTCCGCAGCCTTCCAGCTTTCCCAGGGACAGGTGGCATCATCTGGAGAGCCCCTGCATCAATCCTAGCCATCCAATCTAGCCCAGCTCGTTTGAATAGGGAGAAAGGCAACTTTTGAGCATTATTGATCAAAGCAGCTTCTCTCACTAACCCTAGCCTCCCAGATCGAACTCTCAGTTCGTTTTGAATCTCCAGAGCTTCCTCTACCTCCCCACTACAAAATCCAAGTGGTTGCACGTCACCGGCGGCGAGTTCTCCGGTGAACCCACCACCTAGACCGTCCCAAGCCTATAGCAGTTGATCCAGATGTGTTCGAGCTCGGATTTCTGCTGGGGATCTTCACTTGGACAATCTACAAGCTCATCCATCCAGAAATTTCGAAGATCTAACGGTATAACTTCCTAAAATCCTAGATCTAGTTCACATTAGTTAGATCTAAATAGCTTTATGCTTTTAGGGTTTTAGCTAAAACAAACTATTCCCCATTATTTCTGTTCATGCCTACTCTTTGTGTTTAAAATTTCAAGTGAAATGATCGATCCGATCGAAAGAACGAGGCAAAAGACGTTTTCTAGGGCGTCACTCACGGTTTCCGGTGAGTGTACGTTTTCTGGACTGTTGATCGTTCGATCAACGGTCCAGATCGAGCCCTCCCGCGACCTGATCTGACTGCGCCTTCGATCTGTCGTTCGATCAGCCGTCCGGCGAGATCAGGGCTATCCATTCGGAACAGCGGGATCGAATCTCCGCTGTTTGATCTTCTCCTGGTGAGATCAAACCGCGGGATCTGATCTCAGCCGTTAGATCAAACCGCGGTTAATCCAACGGCTGTCAAGAGCCGCTGACGTGGTTAAGTGGAAACCGCGTGAAGCGGCCCGCGGCCGACGCGTGTCCCCGCCGTCACGCGGTTTCGATCCCGCCAATCCGAGCGCGCCGCGTGTCTGACCGCCGCCGTTTAATTAAGGAAAAATGTGTTTTAATTGATTTTAATTACAGAAACTTTGGAAAATTATAGTAAATTAAATACAGAACCAAAAAATGAGTATAATATATCATTTTCTTCAGTTTTTCATCTAGTTTATTTTAAAAATAAAATCAAACCCTTTTGGTTATTATTTTATTAGTAATTTAAGAAATACAGAAATATGTATTTTATTTTTAATTAATTATGTATAAATTATTTTTATCTGAAATTTGGCATGCATGTTGTTGAGTGCATGGCTGGTCTCCAAAAAAATTTTCAATATTATTTGAATAGATTTTGATGGTATTTTGAATTATTGGAGCTTATTAACCTTTTTTATATTTAATTAAATATTAAGTATTTTGAAAAATACAAGGAAAATCTTTTATTATTTTCAAACTTCCCTAGAGATCAGTGGATCTTTCAACTCATCAACATGTATTTTAATAATATTTTTAATTATTTTATAATATATATTTATATATATATATATATATCCATTTATATTTATATGTTTTAAGATATATTTTGAAACTATATATATGTAAATCTTTAAGTATTTAAGAAGTCACTTGAGATCTTAAATGTTGATTGAGCATATTTGAATAGAAATAAAGGGGATGATTAGTGGATAATCATTCTTTGATTATTCACTAATTTTGTCTTAATTATGTTAATTAGTTAATTGCATGCTTAAGGTGCACACACCACTTAGTCTAAGGCTCTCCTAGATTTAGGTATTGAATGTGTTTATGTGGTTCATGCATGCCTTGTGTATTGAGTATGAGGGTTAGTTCAAACATTGATTCAAGTCCATCAAGATTAGTGACATAATTAAGGACAATAATTAAGGACTCATGTATAGAAAACTTAGAAAAATTTCAATAATTAGGATTCACTTCCCCTTGAGTTGAAATTTTGAACATTTGAACTTAGTGACACCCTCAGCCCCTAGAGAAATTTTTCACTGATTTTTGAGGTCATTAGGTCCCCTAATTAATTTTCTAAGTCTTAAACCCTTAACTAAGCCTTTAAAACTTCTAGAATTGTAATAAATTCAATTTAAATCCAAAAATTACATATAAACCCTCAAACTGACCAGAATTCAGTCCTTAATCTATGATAATTAAAAGCCCCTTGATTTGACAGCATTTTAAACCCTAATTTAATTTTAAATGAAAATCAATGTTTAATTAAGATAATTAATTAATAATAATTAAAAAAATCCCAAAATTTCCCAAACACTTGGGGATCCCTCCTTAGGTCATTTCTGACCTTTGGAGGTGTTTTCAAGAGATTGGGAACTTGTTTGAAGCAAAATCACAAAAGAAGCCCTCTAATTAAGAAATTTAGAAAACTCATTAAATAGTCAAAATTTCAAACCTTCATAACTAATTCTAGAAAAATCCAAATCACCCAAACTCACTTGCATTCAATTCCTAATAAGGTATAATATTTATAAAAAATATTAAATTCCAGAAATTTGCAATATTTTAAAAAGTCAACAAATCGGTCAATTTTAAGTTAAAACTAGTTCAAAACTTCAAACCTTCGTAATAAAATGTAGAAAAATCCGATTTCAACGTACTTACCTTCTAACTGATCGTAGAAAGGTCTAGTATTTTAATAAAATACAAACATTCCAGAATTTGAGCTTAATCAAAAAGTCAATTTTCAACCCTTTAATCAATTCATTAAAATATTTTAAAAAATTCATAAAAGCTCTAAATCATTCTAAAACTCAAAAATATTGGTTTAATGCTTAAAATACTTAACAAATCCTTTAAAACACAACAACCACCCTAAAGATGAAGTTTATTGGCTGGACTACTCCGGGCTGCGGGGCTAAGTGTCCTAAGGAGGCTGGTTCCTCGAGCCTGGTGGCACAACGCCACGAATGGATTCTAAGGGGTGTTAAACCTTAAAATAGATTAATCATTAATTATGTAACCTTTTAAAACCTCTAATTCAATTACATTAATTTGGTTTATCGGCTGGACTACTCCGGGCTGCGGGGCTAAGTGTCCTAAGGAGGCTGGTTCCTCGAGCCTGGTGGCACAACGCCACGAATCAATTAATGGCAAACTTAAATTAATAAAGCATTTAAAATTAGTAACTAACTCATTTTTATATTAATCCACTCTTTTAATTCCAACCAACTTAAATAACTTAATCAACCCCGATTGCTACTGGGTAACCCAGGCCTACGAGGCTATTAGCTTAGCCCCAAGGAAGGTGAAATAAACTTCACGGCCTCGGTGCGAAACAAAGGTAGTAATCAATTAACTTTTAAAATATGTCTAATTAAAATTCTTAATTCATTAATAGTTAAATTTTAATTTAAACCCCCTTCTAAGCCTTAACAAATCCAAACTTTTAGGCAACATTAACTAATCACCTACTTTAGGATCTATCCCAGCCACACGACCTTTCTCACACACTTTAGATGATGTGCTAGGACAACCAACTCTAGATCTAGGATAGGCCGGTGTTTACTTTACTGTTGTGTGCCGGATTTTTCGTAGTTTTCACTGCATGTTGTGGATGAAATTGATTTGCTGTGTCTGCTTACTTTTCCCGTACTCTGTGGATGGATTGATGTGTTTGGCGACTAGATTACCCTTAGGTTAGGTACGATCTGGATGTTGACATAGTTTTCTGCAGGTGGCCACGCTCATGCAGGGCAATATAAAAAGGGGGCAAATCAAAAAATGCATAAATATTATAAACTCTTTGCACAGGTGCTTCAGCTGCTAAAGCCCCCAAATCATAAAAAGAGCGTGGCCAGTGTGTTTACTTTCTTTTCTGCTCATATACAACTGCTTGGGAATAACTGCTTTTTTTTTATATATTAATTGCTTTGGATAACCCTGCAGGTGAGTCTAGATTTTTATTTTGATATCAATGTAATTTGTGCAAGTGTCAAGTGTTGTGAAAGTTTATTTTGAGTTGGGATACATAGATCCAAAGCTTGGATTCCAAAGAGGAAAGGATACCCCTTTGGGGAACACTCCTTTTCCATTTGGAGATCCAAATTTGGATCATACCTCTTCCTTACCCAAAGAGGAAAGAGTGGCCTTCCCTTTAGAGGGAAGTGCCCTCTTGTCCATTTGGGTAATCCACTACGAAGATTCCAAGAAGATTGAAGAAAAGGAGTCCAAAGAAGAATGAAATTGAAGATTTGAAGACTTGAAGATTGAGAGTATCCCACTCAAAATAACTTGCGTCATTACTAGGCTTAGAATCCGGGTTGTTGTCAGTGGTGCCCGGCCACTTTACTTTCTGTAATATTCTGGTTTGTAATAAGCAAGGCAATTCTGCCTATGGACATTTATTAATTAATTTGTATTTGATGTAATGATTTGATTGCCTTTAGGATTACTTGTTTTTACTAGTTTTTTGGCGATTGCATGCCGCTCTTTGTTTTCGCCTGGATACGTGAGACTCGTGAGGGTGTGAAACTTTTCTACTCATAATTTTAAAAAGTCTAAAATTTTAGTGAGTCTAAATAACATAGAAAGATAACGAATCTAGGGAATTAGCCGGGGATCGACCCCGGGGTCGCATGCATATTTCTGCATTACTCTTTCCTTGCTTTAGATCCTTCCCCGCCTGCGGGTAGAGTCCGGATAGTCTGACCTATGAGGACGAGGTGCCGGACCTGGGGAAGTCCAGTCTTCTAAAAAATTATTTTATTAGCCTGTTTTTAAAAATTTCAAGCATATTTGATTTGAGGTTGTTAACCAGCATGCATTGCATTAGATACAAATTAAAGAGTCAAAATTTTAATCTCATAGTCCTTAGCATTCTTGCACCCAACATAAGTCAAAGGGGCCAATTAGGAAAATCTCTAGATGTCGGCCCCGCCTCCCCAAAACTTTAATTATAACGTCCCTACCACTCTTCCATAAAAGACCGGATTCATGTATTTTAAATCGATTAGGTGGTTAGCTGGCTCCCCAATCCAGGCCGGGGTAAGTCCAGACCTTGCACTGCATTAGTTAGGATCGGACGACTGTGGTCCAGTGTCCAAAATAGATTTAGGCTCCGGGGCAGATCTTTGATTATAAGACCCCAAAATTTCGGGAATATAGTCCCAAATTTCTAATAAAATACTTAACTCTAATTAAAGCTTCATTTCAATCCTAAAACATAAAGCCCAACACTTAGATTAAGTTGGGACATTTCCGGATGGTTCTGGAATCTCAAAGTGTCCCCTACCTCTCCTCCTTTAACTCCGTTAATAACTGTTCAATTTTGATCCATTCCCTTTTGATTTCCCAATAATTCTATTCATACTTTGATATCACTCCTAGAAATTCTAAACAAAATTTTGCCACTATTTTAATCGAGAGTTTTCGTAGGGGATTTTATTTCCCTACGGTGTAATTAACTACGAGGGCTTGCGCTCGTAGGAGATTTAGAACCACACACACCTGATTTTAAAAATTGATTTTTCAAAATTCAATTGGATTTCTTTGGGAGAACTTAAAATACTAGTGATCATTATTATCATATTTAAAGAATTATCTTTGAATGATATTTTCTCCCTTCGGAGAGATATATCTTTCTTTGATAAGGCTTTGGATGTGAACCTAATGATCACACTTCTTGAATATTGTAGTTGGATATTCAGTTGAACCTCATTTTGACCCTTCGGGGTCATATGAATTTCTCTTTAGCATCCGCTCACAATATTCAAGTTGGATTTCATAATTCTAAGTCTGAATACCGTCATGAAAGTTTATTTTCGTCCTTCGGGGTGATATACTCTTTCTAACGAGTTGATTCGACCTTAGAATTAGAACTCAACCTTAATCTTAAAATCCCCAAAGAAAACTAATATTTTTCAAAACCTGTTTTCCAAAATTCCACCAACACCACCCAATTTTTTTTATCATTTGATCTTCGTGCCTCTTGAGAGAATAGCCAAGGAGAGAGTGGAAGAGAGCATTCAAGGGAGGATTCCTACCACTGGAGCGAGAAGGCTTCACTTAGATTTCAAAGGTAAGAGTCTCTACGTGTGAATTGGGATTACTTCACTCTTTTCCTTCTTCCTTCTAGATTCTTATGAGAAGATCTGTCAAGGAGATCCGGTTCTCTGCCGACACTTGGAGAGTGTGAACAGTCGAAGGGTTCTCTGCCGAAACTTGGAGAGTGTGAACAGCCGAAGGGTTCTCTGCCTACACTTGGAGAGTGTGAACAGCCGAAGAGTTCTCTGCCTACACTTGGAGAGTGTAAACAGCCGAAGGGTTCTCTGCCTACACTTGGAGAGTGTAAACAGCTGAAGGGTTCTCTGCCTACACTTGGAGAGTGTAAACAGTCGAAGGGTTCTCTGCCCACACTAGGAGAGTGTGAAAGGAAGACGGTTCTCTGCCAACACTGGGGATAGTGTAAAAGGACGGACGGTTCTCGGCCGCACCGGGGAGTGGTGAAAAGAGTATGTTGTAAAGGCTTCTCTGCCTTGTTGTGGGTGCAAAATGAGAGTCACTATTGGTATTAGTGCAATACTCAGAGGGTGCCTCTGGGGATTGGATGTAGGTCTGGTTTAGACCGAACCACTATAAATCTGGTGTCATTTACTTTACTATTTTTACGTTTCCGCACTTTAAATTTTAGTTTTAAAAACTCTGTGGTTGAAAAATATTTTTCTACAAAATTTAAAAGAAATTTTTATTTCGATTCAATAATTTTCAAAAGGGGACTTAAATTTTTTAAACTACCAATTCACCCCCCCCCCCCCCCTCTTGGTAGCCTTGGGACATTCACTTAGGCTTAACAACCTAATTACTAGACTCAACAAGTGGTATCAGAGCTCCGTTTCAAAATCATAAGTTTGAACTACTTTTTGATTAACGTAGATGGCTACATTTGGAAACCGAAACACACCTGAGGGTTACTCTATCACTAGACCTCCTCTGTTTAACAATATTTCTTTTGATTTTTGGAAAACACGCATGTATACTTTCTTACAGTCACTTGATTATCACATATGGATGCTAGTCCAGGAAGGTTACACAAAATCAACTAGATTAGTTGATGGAGTTAGGGTAGAAACACCTTATGCAGATTGGACTATTGAAGAACATGACTTAGCACAATTAAATGCCAAATATTTAAATAGTTTCTTTTATGCTTTAAAATCTGAAGACTACATGCGAGTTTCCACTTGCAAAAGTGGAAAGGACATATGTAATAGACATTGAAAAACTTATGAAGGGACAAATGAGGTTAAGCAATCAAGACTCAATATCTTGTTACATGACTATGAATTATTTCGCATGAAACATAATGAATCTATTTCAGACATGTACACAAGATTCACTCAAATTGTCACTTCTTTGCATGCACTTGGTAGGGAATTAACTAATGCTGAAATGGTCAATAAGATTCTTCATTGTTTACCTACTGCTTATGATGCTAAAATTACTGCAATTACAGAGTCTAAAGATCTGAACATTTATTCCATTGACAATCTTCTTGGTTCACTCATTGCTTATGAGCAAGGAGTAAGTCAAAGAAAGATTGATGCAGGTGAACCATGAAAGGACAAGAATATTGCACTAAATGTGGAAGAGTCAGAAAGTGAACACTCACAACCTGAGGATGAAGATGATACTGCATTGATGACTAGACAATTTAGAAGCTTTTTAAAGAGGAAGCAGAAGAGACGCCAGCAATGGAATAGAGGTAAGTATAACAGAAATGGCAAGGTTTCTAATGAAATGATTTGTTATGAATACAGGAAACCAGGTCATATAAAGACTGATTGTCCAAAACTCAAAGTCACTCCTAGCAAGGAGAAGGTAGAGGAGAAACCAATGGTAAAGAAGGGCAAGAAGAAGTTTCAAAGAGCTTTCTGGGCGGACCTTTGCTTGAAGGCAGATAATGTTGAACAATCAGATCAAGAAGAGGTATGTGATTTAACCTATGATGAATTGTTTGAAGTTTCTGAACACATGCATGATGCATATAGGAAAATGAAAAAGATGCATGCTAGTTTAGGTTTAGAATTGGAAGAGCTTAATAAGGAACACGAAATCCTTAGGAAAGATCATGCTTTAATAGATAACAACCACATGAAACTACTTGATGAATATGATGACTTGAATAAAAATTTTGAGAATTTAAAATCATCCTATGCTGAACTTGAAAAAGAATTTAAGAATTTTAAGGATGAATCTGAGAGCAAGACATATAGAATCAATTATACCAATAGAATCTTGGAAGATATGAATTCATTTTACAAACTCACAATAAGAGCTCTCGAGGATAATAGGAACCCCCCTAAACTTGAAGATTTTACAAATCCTAAATATTATCCTAAATTCATGAAATCCCTTAGAAGACAATCATATGAAAGAAAACATAGGAACATTTTTCCTAATGTTAAATGTAATAATTATGGATTTTTGGGACATATATCTCACACCTGCACTTTAAAGATGAAAACTAATTTGGTGTAGAGAACTAAGATGCATAAACCTAGATATATCATACATGCATCTGATTATAAATTTCATAAAGGTGAACCCAAACTTGTTTGGGTTCCCAGGTCTAACATTTGAGAATTTTCCAGGTGTACTCTCACACAAGACCTCGTGAGAGTATATGGTACCTATACAGCGGATGTTCAAAGTATATGATTGGAGATACTGCTCAATTCATAACGCTGGAAGCCAGGAATGGAGGCAAGGTTACACATGGAGATAATACCACAAAGAAAGTGGTTGGATCAGGTATGATTGGAAATTTGAAAAACTTTTTCATAGACAATGTGTTATTAGTTGAAGGCTTAAAACATAATCTGTTAAGCATAAGTCAGCTATGTGATAAGGGCTATAATGTAAAATTTTTACCTACTAGCTGCATAATAAGCTTAAATGAGAAAAGTGTTTTAAATGGAAAAAGGGTAAACAATGTCTACATGCTAGATTTAAATTGTATTCAATCTCCTACTGCTTTTTGTTTGAAAACTGTTTTTGATGAATCATGGCTTTGGCATAGGAGACTTTGTCATTCTAGTATGAAAAACCTTAGGAGAATTACCCAAAAGAACTTAGTGAGAGGTATACCAAAACTAGACTTTACTAAGGATCACCTTTGTGATGCATGTCAATTAGGAAAACAAGTGAAGTCCTCATTTAAGTCCAATAAAGATCTTAGGACCAGTAAACCTTTAGAAATTCTACACATGGATCATTTTTGTATGAGGTCTTTAACCAATTCCTAAACCCAATCCAGACTCAAATCAATACGAACCCATTCAATTCCAGACTCAAATCCAAGGTCCTAAGGCTTGGCCCTAAAGCCTTTTCTAGCAAATCTTTGGATACTTCAAAACTCAGTCAAATGGATTCTGATTCAGCTTATGTCAGTTCCATATTGATGGGAGTTGTCTCTAGAGCCAACCCTCCAAATTTGAGCTCATTCTGAGCTATCTAACCCCAGTAACTAAATTAAATTCCAATGACTGTAAAACCTTCAAATATTTACAGCCCATGCCACTGGACCTGTCACTTTGAAAATCCTGACCTTAGAGGCCTCCCCAAAGTCTCTAATCACTTCCAGATCATTAATCCTGACATGTTGATCAATGAGCTGCATTTTTTTGGACTCATTTCATCCCCTAGTGGTCATGAGCCCTAAATGACCAAAATACCCCTAAGGGGGCTCAAATGGTGATTTCAAACCAAATGAACTCCAAATTGAATACAACCACTTCCAGCAAGTTTCAAATGTCAAACCAAACCTGTTGAACCCATTCCTAGCTCCTGAGTCAACTTGGTTGACCAAGTTAACAGGGTTGACCCAAGAGGTCCCTTAAAGGTTCAAATAGTGATTTTCACCAAATTGACCCCCCCAAACCCTGGGACCACATCCAATAGACTCAGAATGATGTCCTGAATCTGTTGAATCTATTTCTAGCCCCTAAACTCAACTGGTTGACCAAGTCAACCAGTTTTGGCCTAAAAGTCCATTAAGGGCCCATCAAGCCTTTTTTGGGCTTAACAGCCTTCTAAAATCCCAAAATCACTCCCATCAGGCTCTAAATACTTAATCAAACTTGATCAACACAGACCCACTTATTGGATCAATCTGTTTGGCCCAGTCAATCTAGTTGACTCATTTCCCTGTAAGGGTCTTAATGGGTCATCTCAACCCATTAGGGATATCTAACCCATTCAATCGCTCAATCAAGGTCCCATCACTCAATTAACATACCATGGACTCCTCATAACCTCCCTTATCAAGTGTTGACTGAGTTGACTGGTCAAACCAGTCAACCTAAGTCTTAAAGAGCCATCCCTTTGGTCCAACCTCCCAACTCAATGAATCCAGCCCAATTCAAACTCATCTAATAATCTTAAAACACCCTATAGCCTGCCTCACTGCCACCTCACCTACCATTGACTGAGTTGACTGGTCAAACCAGTCAACTTAAGGCTTAAAGTACTATTCCAATGTCAAACCAACAAAACAACCTCATCAAGCTCAAACCCAAGCCTTTTCAACAGCCTCAAATGATTCACAGCTCACTCCAACTCCAGCTCAGCAGCCCATGCCCCCATTGACTGGTCAAATAGTCAATGAGAGCTTGAATGGGCTCACCCGATCAAATCCCTTAACCCATTCAAAACCTGGCCCATCCATCCACCTGAATCAATTCCAGAAGTTTCCTGGGGGCTATTCTCACTCAACCCAGCTGCTTGGTTTCCTTCCAGCTCAGCCCTAACGGCCTGTGGTCCCCTCCACTTGAGAATGACCTAGAGCCGTTTTCACCTGGCCAGCCACTCCTCCTGCTTTTCTAATGGCCTGGGACAGGTGTCCAGCATCCAAGACACATCCCTAATCGATCCCAACCGCTCGTTTTGGCTCCAAGCAGTTGAATAGGGCAATAGGCACGGTTTACCTCATTCTACACTATTCTTGCTTCCAGAGTTTCCCAGAGCTCACTTGAGTTTTGTTTCAACTCCTCTAAGCTCGACCTCCATTCCCTCGTTGCTCCTTGGTGTTTGAAGCTTGCCGGCGACGAGATCAAGCTTGAACCGAGAGGGTACCCGTCCAAGCTCTCTCAACTCTCTTTCTAGTGGTCCTCCAAGCTCGAAGCCTGAAGGATATCAACACGTGGACAATCTACAAGTTCAGCCGTGTTAAAATCATCCAAATCCATCATCTCTAACTCGGTAAATCCTAAACCCTAGATAATACTTAGGTTACTAAATAGGCTTTTAAGGAATTCATCTCAAGCTGTAAAAACTATTCCCCAATCTTTGTATTTGTGACTGTCATCCAAATCTCGAGGATTATGCCATTTAAATATCTCTAAACGAAGTTTCAAACCCTTTTCTTAAATTTAGGGTTTACGATGTCTATGTGAAGAAGATGAAATCACGCCCATTGATCTCATCTGTTTGATCTCAACGGACGAAACTCGATCGCCCGTTTCGCTCGGTTCAGTCCATTTGAACCGTGGGTGAAACGGTTCATCCAGATTAAATCTGGTTTGTTCGTTCCAAACAGCGGGATCGAATCGAGACCGTCTGATCTCTTAATCAAGATCAAGAACCACAGATTTAATCCCGCTCGTTAATTCAGAACCGCGGGATTTTTTGTACGCCGTCTGATCTCCCTTAACCGAGACTAGTTGAGGGATTTAATCACTACCGTCAGATCAAAACCCGCGTAGATCCGGCGGCTCAGACCGTTAGCTGACGTGGTTAAGTGATTAACCACGCTCTGATGAGTGGGTGAGCCGGATCCCGCCACGTGTTGAACGCGGCGCACCGACGCCGTCTGTTTTAAATTAATAAAAGTTTAATTTAAAAATTATTTTTACCCTTTAAACTTCTAAAAATCGTATAAAATAAAATACTAAACCATTTTTTTAGCATAACCACTCATTCTTTTCAGAATAAAATTATATATCTAATAAAAACAAAATCATAATTTAATTCCCGATGTATCTTCCATAATTTAAACTATAAATATTTTCATATTTTCTAAAATTACTTTTTAAATAAATGTCTAATTAACTTTTAGTTTAAATGGCATAATATTTGGGGTGTAATGTATTCTATCTGATTTTGGGGAATTTCTTTTTAGAGTTTAATCCTAATTATATATGAATTTTTAAATGTATAATGCAATATTTGTATTAAACATTTAGAAAGTCATTGCAAACCTTATAATCATTTCAATCATAGCATGTTAGGGTTTTATGGAGACAGCGTAAGGTCATCCTTTCACTGAAATTAAGTTTATATCCATGATCATATATAGCTTAATTAAATTTTACTTTCAAAGGCATGTTAATCTAGCTTAAAGAATCAACAAAATATATATGATCACACTATGGAATTGGATTAACTTCAATTAGGATATATTTTACATATATCTCTAATAACTTAATCCAATTTCATATATCTATTCCTTTATATGATAAATTGTTTGAGTCTATAGGTTATCATCTAACCTATGATTGGAATATTTTATTATAAAATCCCTCCATAGAACATTAGGTGCACTTCTATTTTGTTCATGATTGTTATGTTGTGCTTGTAATTTAGTGTTAAAGGGTTAGAAGAACTTGATTGCTATCTTACGACCTAGTGACACTAAGGACAATAATTAAGGTGGTGTCTTAGTAAATTTAGATCAATCTAGGAAGAACCACATATATCCCTTTTGGGATTGAACATAAATATAGAAAACTAGTGTCATATACCTTTGTAATCAAATACATCTTGATTGGACATTAATTGACCTTATAACAACTAGTAGATTAAGGACCTTTTATGTTTATTTTAACAAACTCAAATAAATCAAATAAAAATCTTAAAAAATCTAAATCAACCTCAAATCACTGTAATCAATCCAACATTATAAATTCAATGATTTAAAACCAAAATTTCAATCTCAAGTTTTACTAATTAAATCAACTCTTAATTAACCCTTAATTAAACCCTAAACTTCCAAAAAAATGTAATAAATCAAAATTAAATCCAAAAAATATAAATAATACCTCTAATTGACCAGAATGGTATTCTCTATCAATGAAAAATAAAACCAAAATTGTTTGACAGCAATTTAAAGCTTAATTTAATTTTAAGTAAAATTAAATATTTAAATCATTTAATTAATTAATAATAATTAAAAATCCCAATAAACTCCCAAATACTTTGAAATCCCTCCTTAGGTCATCCCTGACCTTTGGAGCTGATTTCAAGAGGTTTGGAATCCATTTGGAGCAAGAACATAAAAAGGGCCTTAATTAAACAATTTCCAAAATTCATTAAATAGCCTAAATTTTGAAAAATCATACCTAATTCAAGAAAAATCCAAATTAACCAAACTCAGTTCCATTCAACTCATAATAAGACCTGATATTTATTAAAAATATAAAAATTTTAGAAAACCGTTAAATTCAAAAAGTCAACAGAATGGTCAACTATAGGTCAAAACTAGTTCAAAACTTCAAACCTTCATAACTAAATCCAGAAAAATCCAATTTCAGCAAACTTACCTTCTAATTGATCGTCTTAAGGTTTAATATTTTAATAAAATGTTAACTTTATAGAAAACATCTTTTAATAAAAAGTCAACTTTTGACCCTTTAATTAATTGACTAAAATAATCCAATAATTCATAAAAATTCAAAAATTGCTCTAAAACTCTAAAAATGATCAACCAACTTCTAAAATCAGTAATCCAACACATTTCTAATAAAATTCATTAACTCCTAATTCTTAACTAACTTAAGCTACTTAAATATACCGGGTACCACTGGGTTAGCCCCAAGGAAGGTGAAATAAACTTCACGGCCTCGGTGTGAAACAAAGGTGGTATCCAACCAATATTAAAAATCAAATCTCTTTAAATCAAACCTTAAATCAATAATAAATCTAATAAACCTCCAATTCTTAATATTTCTCAATCTTATTAACTAAAATCTATCAATTATTCAATTAAATTTTATAGTCTTTTAATCTAAATTAATTAGATAATTTGGTCGATTAAGATTTATCTTAATCAATCAAATTTGATAATTGATTTAGATTAAATGAATTCAGGTCTTCTATGCCTAAAGTTTGATTCCTTTTGGAGGACTTTGGGCATTTTGACTTTTAAAGACCCTTAAAACACTTAAATAACAAAGAGATCTCTTATGTGTTGTGCATGATTCCTTTCAGGAGGGCACTAACACATTTAGATTTGGAAATCTTCAAACAAAGAATAATAAACCACCGACCTTATACGACGTGCTAGATTCCTTCGGGAGGGCATGTTGTATTATATTTGTAAGGTCCCTTTCTCTCTCCTTAATAAATTTTGGGGACTCTCGAAATGAATACATACCTTCTGTCTAAAGCGGGTATTTATTTTGGAAGTCCTAGGATTTATAAATTGATGATTTCCTGCACTTAGGGAATTATCAATCTATAAATTCTTTATAATCTAAATTAATAAAATTTAACATTTAAAATTGGGATAATTTAAAAATTCATTAATACGTCTTATTTAAACTTTAATCAAATTCCTTTGACCTATAATAAATCAATCCTAATAATACATGCAATTTGAACAAATAAGCCCATTAGGACTTATCCAAACCACACAGCTTTCTTCACACACTTAGATGCTTGCTAGGACAACCAACTCTAGCTTAAGTTAGGCCGGTGGCTTGTTGTGGTTTGCTTGCGGGTGTCTTGCCTAGAGGGCACCTATGTGTGATTGCTTACCTTTCTATACTGCATAAGCATGCATATTTACTTTTCTGTCTGTACACCAGAGCGCGGAGAGAATAAAGTGAGGGCCGTGTACTTTACTTTTCTGTCTTTACTTTCCTGCATTTATATATAACTGTACACAACGCACTCATAACATGCATCATTATATAACTGCTTTATTTCCTGTCTTTTATATTTACTGCAACAGTAGAATATTTTTAGGATCTGATGTATTGCTTTTCATTTCCTAGAAATATTGTATATAGATTGAGTCTGTACAGCGTCTGGAGTTTGTAAAAGAATTAAAGATAACTGCTTATAAATACACAAATGGGGCTCCAAAAAGTAATGTCCTCCTTCAGAAGGACGTTCCTTTTTTGGAATTCCATAGAAGACCCGGAGCCTGAAGACCATAAGCAGTTATATTTAATTCTATTTTCTTGTAGGCTTAGAACCCAGGTTTGTTGTTGGTGGATCCTGGCCACCATTACTTTACTGCAAATTCTAGGGTGTAACCGATGAAAATTATATAAATAAAATCAGCTCTTTTATATATAATTGCTTCATACATCATGCGCATACGAGTAGATTTTTGGTTTTTGTAAGCAATATCTCTTTGCATTTATTTTCAGATGTTTTAATAAACTCCTTGATTCCTAGGATAGAGCTACCTTAACTCTTGCATCATCGGCGAATTGTTGTGATTAGGATTGTTAGCTGGCAGCCCACTCTAGGCAGGTGGTAAGTCTTGATTGTATACACTTCTCTCTGCACATTCCTCCTTCTAATCAATTCTAACTCTTCTAAATTCAATTCTATAATCTAAAGCCTGACCGTGGAAATTTAAATTAGCCCAAATATTTAATTAAATTTATATATAATTTTAGAATCAATTAGTCTTCATTTAAATCGAGAGTGTTCTCTTAGGAGATGTAATTAACTACAGGGGCTTGCCCCTGTAGGAAGTCTAGATCCTAAAATAATCTAAACCCTACCTAAGTTCTTTTCTGAGGTAGGGGAAAGATCTGTGGAAGTAGATTAGGCTTTGTTCACATTTAGGAGTTATTAATGAATAGATAGATAGTTGATTTGTTTTTACTAACAAATCAAATATCTTCTATATTTAATTATAGAAATGAACTTACAATTCGTTAATCTAATCAGGTCGATTAGAGAATATACTCGTCATCCCTTCAGGATGATTTGAATATTCTCTATACTACACCTGATTAGGAGAATGAATTGTACTGCTTCTCCCTTTAAAATCAATAAGAGGATATTAGTTTATCTTTCGGGGCAGCATAATATCTGACTTTGTAGGTTTAATCGAGAGAAATATATCTAAAAATAAATAAAGCGAATCATGTGAGAAGATAAAATTCTTATTTTTAAATAGAAAATCCTGCTTTATCTATATTTTTATTTAAATCCATTTCTTACAATCAAGAAATAGATAGGTATTTGATCTACTTTCATGAATAAATCAAATATCGTCTGTATACTTGATTTTAGGGATGAATCGACAATTCACTAATCTAATTAGGTAAATAGGGAAAATACGGATCGTCCTTTTGGATGATTTGTATATTCTCTATGTCATACCTGATTAGGAAAGCGAATTGTCTGTTCTTTTTCTTTAGAATCAATCGAAGGATATCAGTCTGTCTTTTGAGGCGATTTTATATCCGATTATACAGATTCAATTGAAAGAGAATGTTCAAAAATATAAATAAAGCAAATTATTTTCCATAAATAAAATAGGATAAATTTTATTTCAAAAGTTATTTTTAAAAAAAATCTATCTCTCTCTCTCTCTCTTTCTCTTTCTCTATTTAAATAACACAGATTTATTATATAATATAAATTCTATTATATTCTATTAAATTAAATATTTAGATAAAAGAATTATATTTAAATAAAAAATAGTAAATCAAAGTTAGTTAAGAGATTTTATTTTCTCACAGATTTTTCTGGCGACTCCACTGGGGATAGACTTCTCTCTCCATTTCAAATGAAGACTAAATTCTTTCTAAAAATTATATATAATTTAATTAAATATTTGGGCAATTAAATTTTCATCTAAATTTTTTGTTCTTCGTGTCTGTCACTATCTTTATGGATACTTTCTGTACTTCTATGATGTTGTTCTGACGAATATTTTATACTTGGTTTTATCGCCGTTATTTGATTTCATCGATAGTCGTTGTCTCCTTAGCCTTTTTTTCATAAGGCTAAGCAGTTGAGTTAACAGTCAGCACCGATGTGGGCCCCATAGCCTGCCGAAGTGCTGCCCGTTTCTCTTCTGATTTTTTTTAGTAGCTTTAGCGAGTCTACAGTCTTTCAGACTTCACCTTTATAGATTTGGGTCTTTTCAGTCTGCTTTTCTTTTTCTACTACGATTCTTTTCGTAAGATCTTTCTGATTTGTTTTGACTGTGCTGTTTTTGAGCCGTATTTTATTTTCAGCCTGATTGAGATCTATACCTGAATTATAAAACTGTAGAATTCCAAGTAAATTGAGTCAGCCCAGCCTGTTTGTCATTTGTATGACATCTGCATGTTTACTTTACACTGTTTGCATGTTTATGGCCACGCGAGTGGCCATCACTCATGTTTACCAGAGCTTCTCCTAAAAGCCTGGCGGACCTCCACCCGAAAATGGAGGTTTGGTCCTAAGTCTGGTAGGGGTTATGCCGTCCATTTGCTGTCTCACATTTGTGTGTCATTTGTATGGTTTTCAGTGTCAGAGTTCTTTCTTAAGTCTTTCTGAAATCTATTCTGAGTTTTTTAAATTTATTATAAATTTTTCTATGCTCATCTTTACTGTTGGATTTATGTTTTGTGGCTTTGACTTACAAAATGTTATTGATTTGATTCTTTTTGTCTTTTATTTTAAACTGTATAACTGCTAGAATTCTGATAAATCGAGTCAAGCCAGCCTGTATGTCATTTGTATGGCATTTGCATGTTTATTTTCCCACTGTTTGCTTGTTTATGGCCACGCGAGTGGCCATCACCCATGGTTACCATGGCATCTCCTAAAAGCCTCGCGGACGTCCACCCGGAAAAGGAGGTTTGGTCCTAGGTCTGGTAGGGGTTATGCCGCCCGTTTGTAGTCTCACATTTTGTATGTCTTTTGTATGTTTTAGTCACTTAGAATTCTTTCTGAGTCCGCTCAAACTCATATTCGATTTCTTTATAAGCATTACATTCAATTCTCTCTTTTTATATTTATTTTAGGGTCTCGATGTTTTTCCTCTCGTTTATTGATTTAATTTTGGATTGACTATCTTTTTTATATTTAATTTTGGATTGACTGTTTTTTTTATTATTATTTAATTGCATAACTGTTAGAATTCCAAGTAAATTGAGTCAACCAAGCTTGTATGTCATTTGTATGACATTTGCATGTTTACTTTCCATCCACTGTTTGCATGTTTATGGTCACGCGAGTGACCATCACCCATGGTTACCAGAGCTTCTCCTAAAAGCCTGGCGGACGTCCACCCGGAAACGGAGGTTTGGTCCTAGGTCTGGTAGGGGTTATGCCGCCCGTTTGTCGTTTGACATTTGTATGTCATTTTGTGTGATTAGTCACTTAGAATTCTTTTCGAGTCTATTCATATTCATAACTGATTTCTTTCTATTCATTATATTCAATGCTTTCTCTTTATGCTTATTTTGGAGTCTCGATATTTTGGTTTTGATTTAGTAGTTGATTTTGATTGATCATCTTTTATTTATGCTGTATAACTATGTAGAATCTCTTAAATCGAGTCAACCAAGCTTGTATGTCATTTGTATGACATTTACATGTTTACTTTCCATTCACTGTTTGCATGTTTATGGTCACGCGAGTGACCATCATCCATGGTTACCAGAGCTTCTCCTAAAAGCCTGGCGGACGTCCACCTAAAAACGGAGGTTTGGTCCTAGGTCTGGTAGGGGTTATGCCGCCCGTTTGTTGTCTTGCATTTGCATGTCAGTTGTATGTCATTTGTGTACTAGTTGTATGTCATTTGTGTACATTTAGAGTCTTCTTTTCCATTCGTATCAATTTTTGGTTTTATTTAATGCGCCGAGATCAGGCTTTAGATTATATTTTTTTTTATTATTATTTCCCCATTCTTAATTTCATATATTCGTGTTTGTTTATATATATTCAAAATCTGTAAGGATAAGGGTCCTTACAGAATGCTTTCTTACTCTAATGTCCGATCTCTTTCCAATCAAATATCGATCCGCTCAAAATCTTCACTGTGTGATTATATTCCTTTGGTGTGGGTCCTTAAAAGGACCATCTCCTATCAAATCTTCAATCTTTTCTATCCTTATCATAAACTACAACTATACTCCAGTTAGTACAACTATCAGTAGTCAGATTTTTTGTGGACAGCAGCAAAGGTCAGTTTCTGATTGGAATTACCCTTATATTACAGAAAATGTCTGGAAAACTGATCTTCAATATCAACATCATCGCTGCTCAATCTGCTGAGGGCAGTCAGATTCAATTTGGTTCTGGATTCGATAACTTGCAAGTTACTATTGGAGCACCACGCACTGAGTTGGTGATTCCCGTCGTTGAATCAGCTCGATCAGTTCCCATTCAGATGAACGTTGATGGAAGGTCTACAGCTGCCCCTGCAGCTCCCAAACCATCTGTTTTTACTCGTCTGACCTACCCTCAGTCAGCTGCCATGGCTAAGGGAAAGTCTCCTATTGTGGTTGATTCTCCAACTTTTGGAAACTTTGAACTGGGATCTTCCTCTGCTGTGCCTGAGATCACTAAATCTCAGCGCCGCAACATGATCCGGCGTGCGAGGCAAAGGGTCAAAAGAGCAGAAGCATCAAAGAATAATCTTGTTGTTGTCGCCCCGACTGAGGTGTCAAAGAACATAACTCCTGAATTTACTGAAGTATTTTTTAATTCCCCTCAGTTGGCTGGTAACAGGTTTCACCCATTGTCTGCTGCTGCTGGAGAAGAAAGTGTGGCACATATAGCACATTCTCCGCCAACACCATTCCGGGATGATCCCATCGTCCCTTCCCTGCACGAGAAAAGAGAAAATTTAAGAATTTGTTGAATGGACTGATCCAGGACTGTGCTATTGATTATGGCCAGTCAAAGACTGAATTTCTGAAAAGTGTGAAGGATGTCATCTATACTGAAGTACATCCTCAAGTAAGAGGGAGGTGAGGAGATTCCCCTCCTACAAAGAGAAGAGTATAATTTCAAGAAGAAGGTCCTAGTCGACCAGCGGCTATGTCAGATTATCGTAGAGAACTGAAGAGCCTTCCTTCCCGAGACCAATATCAAAACTCTGGTTATCAAGATAGCCAACAGACTCCTATTAAATCTCTAGGATACAAAGCATTAGCCCGAAGAGGGTATAATCCCATATCCCCTCCTTCCCCACGTCAGTCTGGAAATCGTCCGCTTAGGATTTATGATAATCCACCTATTCGACACCATTCAAGAATTGATTCTCATCGTTACCATGGTAGCAAACCTTCTTCTGGTTTCGATAGGAGGAGACTGAAGTTTCCAAATCAGTCTTCCTCCTTATCTAACCAAGAGAGGGTTTGGCGGCCCAAGATGACTCCGACCTCTATTGTGTTGATGAAGAAGAAGAAAGACATGGTAGAAGAAAGAGTGAGAAGAGGAAAGTTCATTATAGAACCTTCCCCGTCCAGAGAATACACTCCTGTCAACCCACACGATGTGGGAGGCAAAACTATAGAAGAGATGGTCAATCATTTGAAGGAGAGTACTCGCCAGATTGATGAAGAAGAAGGAAAAGAAGGAAATATAGATCAAGAAATGTCCGGAAGTGTCAACATGGTTGACACCCATTCTTCTTTGCAGAGAGAAAAAGAAAAAGGTAAAGGAGAAATAGGACTAGCTGAAGCCGATGATGATGAAGAAGATACTGCAGATTCTACTCATCATCTTCGAGAAAAGCTAAGTCAGAAGGATGAGCAAATACTCAGAATGGAAAAGAAGCTCGAGGAAATGATGACGATGATTTCGGTCATGCAAGGTAAAATCCACATACTCCTCAAGCACAAGTCCAATCATCTCCTGAGGAATCAGTACAGCTGAATGTTAAAAACAAGGCAGTCAGGATTGAAGAACCTGAGAAACCTGTACAGAAATTGATAAGAGTAGAATCCCCATTGATACAATCAGTAGATATTAAACAGATGGTCGAACAACAAGTCAAGGATGCTTTGGATAAAGCTCACAGTACATTATCTATTTCAAAGGGTAGGCCCTATCCAGAGGAATTTGATTCGGTTCCCTACCCGAAAGGATTCGTTCCTCCTTCCTTCAAGAATTTCGATGGTACGGGAAATCCTAAACAACACTTAGCTCACTTCAGAGCTATTTGTTGTAACGCGGGAGGTAGTGATGCACTATTGTTTAGACAATTTGTTAGCAGTCTATATGGAATTGCATTTGATTGGTATGCTGAATTGCCTAATGGGTCGGTCCATACCTTCAATGATTTAGAATCAATGTTTGTCAAGAGGTTCGCCGGTGCAAAACATCATATCACAGTTGGTGACCTGGTGGTAGAAAGCCAGAAATCGGGAGAAAGTTTAGTCGATTATATCTTGAGATGGAGGAATCTTAGCATGAGGAGTGAGCCATAGCTGCAAGAACAGCATGCTATAGAGATCCAAGAAGAAGTTTCTCAACTTCCTTTTTCAAAAGAATCGGTCTATTTGGAGATGAAGAAACTAAAACCACAGAAGGTATTAGAGAAGAAATCAAGAACGGTGTCTGCCGTAGATAAAGGGAAGCAGCCAATGCAGATTCAGGCAGAAAGTCCTAACCGACCTCCCCAATACCAGCAGTACAGCAGACCTCAGGGCGATCAACAGACTAGACCCCGACCCTATCTGACTCAAGAACAACAAAAAGAGAAATTCGATTTCTTTATGAACAAAGTCTATCCTTTTAAGCGAGAAGCAATTAGGAAAATGTTCAAGAGTTTAGTCAAGAAGCCAGGATTCAAACTACCTGAGCTTAGGAGACCGGAAGAAGCTGCTAAGGCAGGCCAACCAAACTTCTGTCCGTATCACCGAATGTCAGGTCATGAGTTAGAAGATTGCATTACCTTCAAAGAATGGCTGGACAGAAATCATAAAGACGGTACAGTTGTGATTCCCAAGGAATACTTAGTAGATCCAAGCCAGGGATCGGCTAAGTGTATATTTGGTGAGCCTTCTGCACCTCCTTCCACTTTGAAATCTGATAACGAATGGGATATGGTTCTATCTCATTCTTCTAAAAAGACTCTTAATAAACTATATCGTTCTTCTTTCCAGGAACCCCTGAGAATTCAGAATCCCATCCAGGTTGATTCGATAGCTCGAGAGCAGGAGAAGAATAAGGCTCCAATCATAGAGCCTAAAGAAGTACAAGCTGATCAAGTTCCACTATTCCTGGAGAAGGAGCAGAAGAAAAAGGCAGAGTTATGTTCTGATAAGTTAGTTGTTTCTGAAAATGGTGAGCATGTGTCGCTCAAACCATTAACTATGTATGACTTTTATTTTGTCCCTCCTGGGACTAAGAAAACAATGAAGAAAGATTCCGCGTATATCATGTTTGTTTCTGCTGATGAATATTTCGATCATAACTTAAACAATAATGAAAACAATTCCCAAGACATAAATGCTAATGAAACAGACGAACAGTTTCAATACTATTATGATAGTGACTCCCCTATTCTCAATGTCGAGGGTGATCCTATTAATATAGAATTGGAACTATCAGATTCAGATACACCGTCAGAGGAAGTTCAGACAACAATCAACGATCAACAGATAAAGACAACTGAAAATGCTTCATCCGAAGAAGTAGTGCAAGTCAATCTCCGTAGTGGTAAAGTTTTACCTCCACAACTTGCATCTACTGAGAAGGAGAAGCAAGTTACAGATAATCCTAAAATTTCTAATCAACCCCAACTAGTGCAAGGGCCAGATTTACAGAATACCGAGATTTCAAAGGTCGACTACAACGTTTTAGCGCATCTTAGAAAACTGCCGGCGAAATTGAGTATATACGACGCTCTGGTTCTTTCCAAAGAGATGAGAGAAGCTTTAATTAAAGCTTTACTCGATCCAGAGATCTGTATGGCTCAATTAGCTTCAACACAGTCTGACAAAGAGGCGTTATATTTCAAAGAGGTTCCCGGTGTTACGTTTTCAGATGAAGATCTGTTATTAGGGACAGCGGATCACAATCGTCCGTTGTATATATCAGTTAATATTGACAACTTCAAGGTATCTCGTGTGCTCGTCGATCCAGGTGCATCAGTCAACATCATGGCGCTCAAAACTCTTGCAAACTTGAGGGTTGATACTCGTAAGCTCAGTTCCGATAGAATGATGCTACGGGGATTCAACGAGAAGGGAGAGAGAGCCCTAGGTTCAATAACCCTACTGTTAGATTTAGAAACTTTCAAAACCAAAGCCAAATTCCATATAATAGATTCCGAAACTTCTTTTAACGCTCTCCTGGGTAGACCCTGGCTCCATGAATATAGAATGGTGCCTTCCTCCTTACATCAGTGTATCAAATTCTCCCGAGATGGAGTAGAGCACTGTATCAAAGGCGACTTGCAACCGTTCTCGATTCACGAAGTAGGTATATACGAAGATGCTTCATACTATCTGCCTAAGAAGCAGACAGCGTTCTCTAAAAATCTCAAATTGGCTGAAGTAGAAATACAAGAAGTGCAAGAAAGAAAAGAAAAAGAGATAAAGAAAGAGAAAGAAAAGGAAAAGAAAAAAGAAAAAGAAGAAGAAAAGCATCTCGACCTTGAACACGATGTTCGTTGGGCACCTGCTCCTCCCTTACAAAGAGGTGGTAGAATGTCACAATGGTCTAGAGGGAGAGGTCAAAGATGGCAAAATAGAGGAACTCATGAAAATACGATGCAAAATATACAAATAAGGGAACCTGCAATACATATTGATTTGGAATCCAGTTCGGAGGACGAATCATATATGCTTGTGAAAGACCCACATGTTGTAGAATATAGGAAATTTCTAAATCAGCCAAAATTTGAGATTTCTATAGAATCTGATAGTGACGAGGACAGGGTCCAAGTCACTAGGGAAGATAATTCGAATTTATCTACTATGGAGAGATTAAAGAAATATGTGGAAAATATTACCCTAACTCCTTTGTCCCAAAGCGATGTAAAGAGGTAGGAAGTGAAAGCTTCTCTTCCTCTAAACCCCGAAACCAAAGCCAATAATTTTATACCTTCCACCAACAAACCCCCAGAGACTGATGTAAATCTTGATGATCCTTTTATGGATGAGATAATAGAGCTACCTTTTGATTGGTATTCAAACTCTGCAAATAGATTTGCTAAACAAGGTTTAACACCGTTGAAATGGACTAGAGGCAAAGCCCAACAATTTAAATATTTGTGAAATAGAAAATACCATAAACAATTTTCGAAACATGGTATTAGTTTTGCCACTTTATGTTCATTCGACGATGATGAATACTGTTTAGTAATTTCTAATAATTTCGAATCTGATAGTCTCTTTTCAGCGAACGTTAAATCTTTTATCGAACTCTGCTTAGAAACTTCAGATGATCTCGATGATTTTCAAGTTCGAGATGCACCTCCAGAACTCGAAGAAGAAATCAGATCTACAATTGACGATCTTAGAGAAATAAATCTGGGTACTAAAGAAGACCCTCGTCTGACTTTCATCAATTCTCTATTGAATGAGGATGAGGCAAATAATATGATCCAACTTTTATCTGAATTCAAAGATTATTTTGCTTGGAGCTACGAGGAGATGCCTGGATTATCACCAGATGTAGCAGTGCACAAGTTAGCAATTCAACCAGAAGCATTTCTAGTAAAACAAGCGCCCCGACGAATGCGACTCGACATCGAGCAGCAGGTCGTCATTGAAGTGAAGAAATTAATTGATGCAGGCTTTATTAGGGAGGAGAAATATCCGACCTGGTTAGCTAGCGTTGTGCCAGTCAAGAAGAAGAATGGTCAAATACGTATTTGTATCGACTTCAGAGATCTGAATAAAGCATGTCCTAAAGATGAGTTTCCACTCCCTATACCGGAACACATGGTAGATATCGCTATATTCTCCTTTATGAATGGCTCATCCGGATATAATCAAATTAGGATGGATCCTGAAGATGAGAAGTATACCGCATTTCAAACACCGATAGGAGTTTACTGTTACAAAGTCATGCCTTTCGGTCTAAAGAATGCGGGAGCAACTTATCAAAGGGCAATGACGATGATTTTTGACGAACTTATCCATAATCAAGTGGAATGTTATGTCGATGATCTAGTCGTTAAGAGTGTTGAAAGGAATGATCATTTATATGATCTGAGGATTGTGTTTCAAAGAATACGAGAATATGATCTGAAAATGAATCCTTTGAAATGCGCTTTTGGCGTCACTTCAGGGAAATTCTTGGGTTTCGTGGTTCGACACCGTAGAATCGAGATTGATCCGACTAAGATTAAAGCGATATTAGAAATGCCACATCCTAAGACACTCACCCAACTGAGATCTTTTCAAGGCCGATTAGCATACCTTAGGAGATTTATATCAAATCTTTCGGGCAGATGCCAGCCATTTGCAGCATTATGCAAGAAAGATGCTCCGTTCAGATGGGATCAGAATTGCCAGAAGGCCTTCGATAACATCAAACAGTATTTTATGAATCCTCCAGTGCTTGAAGCTCCTTTACCAGGGAAAACTCTGATTTTGTATACAACAGCTCTAAGTGAATCTCTTGGCGCCTTATTAGCCCAATCTAATGAGGAAGGAAAAGAGAATGCACTATATTATCGGAGTAGACGTTTACTTCCCACCGAAGTAAATTATCCTCCGATCGAGAAACATTGTCTGGCTTTAATCTTCGCTGCTCAGAAGTTAAGGCACTATATGCTTTCTCACAAAGTAAATCTTATATCCAGAATAAATCTTTTACAGTATTTGAAGACTCATCCAACATTATCAGGGAGATTAGCCCGTTGGTCAATGATATTATCACAATTTGATATCACATTTACTCCTTTACGAGCAGTCAAAGGAGAAGCAGTAGCAGATTTCTTAGCAGCTCATCCTATTGAGGATGATTGCCTGATAAATGATGAACTACCAGATGAACAAGTCATGGAACTCGAGATAAATGAGAAGTTCACCTGGGAATTCTATTTTGATGGTGCTGCTTCGATTCAGCAAGGAGAATCAGATGAAACTCCACACGGTTAGGCAGGAATTGGAATAGTATTTGTTACACCTGATAGAGGTATTATGTATTACTCCTATCACCTGTCAAAACCACGTACCAATAACGAAGCTGAATACAAAGCATTGATAACTGGTTTAGAATTGACTATCTTGAATGAGATCGAAGAAATCAAAATCTTCGAAGATTCACAGGTTGGTTTCAACCAAATAGCGGGAATCTTTAAAGTGTTAAAATACACCTTGATCCCTTACCATCAGTATGCGATGCATCTTTTAGAACAAATTCCAAATGTCACATTATATTGAATTCCCCGAGGAAAGAATTCTACAGCGAACGCTTTTGCTAAACTAGCTAAAGCACTTGTATGCCCTGAAGAAGATTCAATCCTGGTGGAAGTTCAAGGCCGACAAGTCCTTTCTCCTATAGACCTTGAACACATAAGCAGAGAATGTTCAACTGAGGGGAAAATTGTTTCGGCAGTAAATGACGAAGGTTTAGATTGGAGAAAACCGTTCATCGAATACTTGCAAGAAAATAAGCTCCCTCAGGAGAAATCAGCAGCAGATCGGATTAAGAAAAGATCACTATCCTACAGTTTGATTAATAATACCCTTTACAGAAGATCATTCGATCAGATGTGGTTGCGATGTTTGAATAAAACAGAAGCACAGAAGATCGTAGAAGAAGTTCATGCTGGTTTATGTGGTGCACATCAATCCGGTCCAAAAATGAAAATGAAAATCAAACGGATGGGATACTATTGTCCATCAATGATAGATGACTGCATGAAAATTGCACGTCACTGTCATCAATGCCAGGTACATGGTGTAGTTCTGCACCAACCACCAAATGTTCTACATCCAACTATTGCCTCTTGGCCCTTCAAAAGCTGGAGTACATATATTATCGGTCCGATACATCCTCCGTCGTCCAGAGGTCATAGATTAATTCTAGCAGCTACAGATTATTTCTCCAAATGGGCAGAAGTTGTTCCTTTGAGAGAGGTCAAAGCTCAACAAGTTCTAAATTTTTTCAAGGAGAATGTCGTGTACCAATTCGGAGTCCCTCGTCGGGTTATCTCGGATAACGGTCCTTCATTCAAGAGTATTAAGATCAACAACTTCGCTAGACGATATAATATCGATTGGAGATACTCCACTATCTATTACCCTCGGGAAAATGGATTAGCGGAAGCCTTCAACAAAACTCTGATTCAGATCTTAAAGAAGACTCTAGATGACAATAAGCGTCAATGGCATGAGAAGTTAGTTGAGGCTTTATGGGCATATCGTACCACATACAGAACTCCAACTCAATCTACGCCATTTGCTTTAGTCTTGGGTTCAAAAGCAGTCATCCCTTTAGAAGTTCAACTTCCCTCACTCAGAGTTGCAGTAAACTATGAGATTACTACATAACAGAATGCAAAACTCAGACTAGAAGAACTCGAAGGTTTAGAAGAGAAGCATTTACAGGCTCAATAGAACCTCGAGTTGTATAAGGCTAAGATGATACAGGCCCATGATAAATTGGTTCGACCGAGAACTTTTCAAGTAGGAGACTTGGTACTAGTTCTTCGAAGACCTATCTTATCTCATCGAAAGATAGGAGGCAAGTTCGAGTCAACATGGGAAGGCCCCTTCGTAGTGGAGAAAGCTTATCAAGGAGGATCTTATCAGCTCATAGATTGTAAAGGAAATCATCCTATGTTGCCTATTAATGGACGATATCTCAAGAGATATTATGATAGCTGATGTATTTAGTAAACTTTGCAAGGAAATAAATATTGAGATCTGAAATTGCCAGTGCTAATATTATTATCTGAATGAGATAATTCAAACTTTAAGTATAACTAGAGTCATTCGACTCTGATGCCTGCTTTTGGGAATCGATCTCCCATCCCAATTCGGTCTTTTTCTGGAAATCGATCTTCCAGTTAGAGTTCAGAATCAAAACTTTTTGATAATCGATCTATCGGTTGGGTCCTGATGCCTGCTTTCGGGAATCGATCTCCCATCCCGATTATGTCTTTTTCTGGAAATTGATCTTCCAGTTAAGGTTCAGAATCAAACCTTTCCGATAATCAATCGGTTGGGTCCTGATGCCTGCTTTCGGGAATCGATCTCCCATCCTGATTCTGTCTTTTTCTGGAAATCGATCTTCCAGTTAAGGTTCAGAATCAAACATTTCCGATAATCGATCTATCGGTTGGGTCCTGATGCCTATTTTTGGGAATCGATCTCCCATCCCGATTCTGTCTTTTTCTGGAAATCAATCTTCCAGTTAAGGCTCAGAATCAAACCTTTCCGATAATCGATCTATCGGTTGGGTCCTGATGTCTGCTTTCGGGAATCAATCTCCCATCCCGATTCTATCTTTTTCTGGAAATCGATCTTCCAGTTAAGGTTCAGAATCAAACCTTTCCGATAATCGATCTATCGGTTGGGTCATGATGTCTGCTTTTGGGAATCGATCTCCCATTCTGATTCTGTTTTTTTCTGGAAATCGATCTTCCAGTTAAGGTTCAGAATAAAACCTTTCTGATAATCGATCTATCGGTTGGGTCCTGATGCCTGCTTTTGGGAATCGATCTCCCATTTCGATTCTATCTTTTTCTGGAAATTGATCTTCCAGTTAAGGTTCAGAATCAAACCTTTCCTATAATCGATCTATCAGTTGGGTCCTGATGCCTGCTTTCGGGAATCGATCTCCCATCCCGATTCTATCTTTTTCTGGAAATCGATCTTCCAGTTAAAGTTCTGAATCAAACCTTTCCGATAATCGATCTATCGGTCAGGTCCTGATGCCTGCTTATCTGGGAATCAAATTCCCATTTAAAATTCAATTTCATCCCTTTGAGAATCGATCTCTCAATTGGGTCCAGTTATCTATTTGATAAAAATCAATCCATCAGTCAAATCTCCAGTTTCTAAATGTCATTGATTCACTTCGGTCAACGCCAACATATGTGATTCATTCTTCGAATTCATCACACATGTTGGGGGTCCATTTATTGACCTCATTTTTGTATGAGGTCTTTAACCAGTTCCTAAACCCAATCCAGACTCAAATCAATACGAACCCATTCAATTCCAGGCTCAAATCCAAGGTCCTAAGGCTTGGTCCTAAAGCCTTTTCTAGCAAATCATTGGATACTTCAAAACCTAGTCAAATGGATTTTGATTCAGCTTATGTCAGTTCCATATTGATGGGAGATGTCTCTAGAGCCAACCCTCAAAATTTGAGCTCATTCTGAGCTCTCTAACCCCAGTAACTAAATTAAATTCCAAGGGCCGTAAAATCTTCAAATATTTACAGCCAATGCCACTGGACCTGTCACTTTGAAAATCCTGACCTTAGAGGCCTCCCCAAAGTCTCTAATCACTTCCAGACCATTAATCCTGACATGTTGATCAATGAACTGCATTTATTTGGACTCATTTCAGCCCCCAGTGGTCATGAGCCCTAAATGACCAAAATACCCCTAAGGGGGCTCAAATGGTGATTTCAAACCAAATGAACTCCAAATTGAATACAACCACTTCCAGCAAGTTTCAAATGTCAAACCAAACCTGTTGAATCCATTCCTAGCTCCTGAGTCCCCAAAATTATTTGACAGCAATTTAAAGCTTAATTTAATTTTAAGTAAAATTCAATGTTTAAATCATTTAATTAATTAATAATAATTAAAAATCCCAATAAATTCCCAAATACTTGGAAATCCCTCCTTAGGTCATCCCTGACCTTTGGAGCTGATTTCAAGAGGTTTGGAATCCATTTGGAGCAAGACCATAAAAAGGGCCTTAATTAAACAATTTCCAAAATTCATTAAATAGCCTAAATTTTGAAAAATCATACCTAATTCAAGAAAAATCCAAATTAACCAAACACAGTTCCATTCAACTCATAATAAGACCTAATAGTTATTAAAAATATAAAAATTCTAGAAAACCTTTAAATTCAAAAAGTCAACATAATGGTCAACTATAGGTTAAAACTAGTTCAAAACTTCAAACCTTCATAACTAAATCTAGAAAAATCCAATTTCAGCAAACTTACCTTCTAATTGATCATATTAAGGTCTAATATTTTAATAAAATGTTAACTTTATAGAAAACACCTTTTAATAAAAAGTCAACTTTTGACCCTTTAATTAATTGACTAAAATAATCCAATAATTCCTAAAAATTCAAAAATTGCTCTAAAACTCTAAAAATGATCAAACAACTTTTAAAATCAGTAATCCAACACATTTCTAATAAAATTCATTAACTCTTAATTCTTAACTAACTTAAGCTACTTAAATATACCGGGTACCACTAGGTAACCCAGGCCTACGAGGCTATTAGCTTAGCCCCAAGGAAGGTGAAATAAACTTCACGGCCTCGGTGTGAAACAAAGGTGGTATCCAACCAATATTAAAAATCAAATCTCTTTAAATCAAACCTTAAATCAATAATAAATCTAATAAACCTCCAATTCTTAATATTTCTCAATCTTATTAACTAAAATCTATCAATTATTCAATTAAAATTTATAGTCTTTTAATCTAAATTAATTAGATAATTTGGTCGATTAAGATTTATCTTAATCAATCAAATTTGATAATTGATTTAGATTAAATAAATTCGGGTCTTCTATGCCTAAAGTTTGATTCCTTTTGGAGGACTTTGGGCATTTTGACTTTTAAAGACCCTTAAAACACTTAAATAACAAAGAGATCTCTTATGTGTTGTGCATGATTCCTTTCAGGAGGGCACTAACACATTTAGATTTGGAGATCTTCAAACAAAGAATAATAAACCACCGACCTTATACGACGTGCTAGATTCCTTCGGGAGGGCATGTTGTATTATATTTGTAAGGTCCCTTTCTCTCTCCTTAATAAATTTTGGGGACTCTCGAAATGAATACATACCTTCTGTCTAAGGCGGGTATTTATTTTGGAAGTCCTAGGATTTATAAATTGATGATTTCCTGCACTTAGGTCATTATCAATCTATAAATTCTTTATAATCTAAATTAATAAATTTTAACATTTAAAATTGGGATAATTTAAAAATTCATTAATACATCTTATTTAAACTTTAATCAAATTCCTTTGACCTATAATAAATCAATCCTAATAATACATGCAATTTGAATAAATAAGCCCATTAGGACTTATCCAAACCACACAGTTTTCTTCACACACTTAGATGCTTGCTAGGACAACCAACTCTAGCTTAAGTTAGGCTGGTGGCTTGTTGTGGTTTGCTTGCGGGTGTCTTACCTAGAGGGCACCTATGTGTGATTGCTTACCTTTCTGTACTACATAAGCATGGATATTTACTTTTCTGTCTGTACACCAGAGCGCTGAGTGAATAAAGTGAGGGCCGTGTACTTTACTTTTCTGTCTTTACTTTCCTGCATTTATATATAACTGTACAAAACGCACTCATAACATGCATCATTATATAATTGCTTTATTTCCTGTCTTTAATATTTACTGCAACAGTAGAATGTTTTTAGGATCTGATGTATTGTTTTTCATTTCCTAGAATTATTGTATATAGATTGAGTCTGTACAGCATCTTGAGTTTGTAAAAGAATTAAAGATAACTGCTTATAAATACACAAATGGGGCTCCAAAAAGTAATGTCCTCCTTCAGAAGGACGTTCCTTTTTTGGAATTCCATAGAAGACCCGGAGCCTGAAGACCATAAGCAGTTATATTTAATTCTATTTTCTTGTAGGCTTAGAACCCAGGTTTGTTATCGGTGGATCCTGTCCACCATTACTTTACTGCAAATTCTGGGGTGTAACCGATAAAAATTATATAAATAAAATCAGCTCTTTTATATATAATTACTTCATACATCATTCTCATACGAGTAGATTTTTGGTTTTTGTAAGCATATCTCTTTGCATTTATTTTCAGATGTTTTAATAAACTCCTTGATTCCTAGGATAGAGCTACCTTAACTCTTATATCATCGGCGAATTGTTGTGATTAGGATTGTTAGCTGGCAGCCCACTCTAGGCAGGTGGTAAGTCCAGATTGTATACACTTCTCTCTGCACATTCCTCCTTCTAATCAATTCTAACTCTTCTAAATTCAATTCTATAATCTAAAGCCTGATCGTGGAAATTTAAATTAGTCCAAATATTTAATTAAATTTATATATAATTTTAGAATCAATTAGTCTTCATTTAAATCGAGAGTGTTCTCTTAGGAGATGTAATTAACTACAGGGGCTTGCCCCTGTAGGAAGTCTAGATCCCAGAATAATCTAAACCCTACCTAAGTTCTTTTCTGAAGTAGGGGAAAGATCTGTGGAAGTAGATTAAGCTTTGTTCACATTTAGGAGTTATTAATGAATAGATAGATAGTTGATTTGTTTTTACTAACAAATCAAATATCTTTTATATTTAATTATAGAAATGAACTTACAATTCGTTAATCTAATCAGGTCGATTAGAGAATATACTCGTCATCCCTTCAGGATGATTTGAATATTCTCTATACTACACCTGATTAGGAGAATGAATTGTACTACTTCTCCCTTTAAAATCAATAAGAGGATATTAGTTTGTCTTTAGGGGTAGCATAGTATCCGACTTTGTAGGTTTAATCGGGAAAAATATATCCTAAAAATAAATAAAGCGAATCATGTGAGAAGATAAAATTCTTATTTTTAAATAGAAAATCCTGCTTTATCTATACTTTTATTTAAATCCATTTCTTACAATCAAGAAATAGATAGGTATTTGATCTACTTTCATGAATAAATCAAATATCGTCTGTATACTTGATTTTAGGGATGAATTGACAATTCACTAATCTAATTAGATAAATAGGGAAAATACAGATCGCCCTTTCGGGTGATTTGTATATTCTCTATGTCATACCTGATTAGGAAAGCGAATTGTCTGTTCTTTTTCTTTAGAATCAATAGAAGGATATCAGTCTGTCTTTCGAGGCGATCTGATATCCGATTATACAGTTTCAATTGAAAGAGAATGTTTAAAAATATAAATAAAGCAAATTATTTTCCATAAATAAAATAGGATAAATTTTATTTCAAAAGTTATTTTTAAAAAAAATCTATCTCTCTCTCTCTCTTTCTCTTTCTCTATTTAAATAACATAGATTTATTATATAATATAAATTCTATTATATTCTATTAAATTAAATATTTACATAAAAGAATTATATTTAAATAAAAAATAATAAATCAAAGTTAGTTAAGAGATTTTATTTTCTCACAGGGTAGAACACCTAATTTGTCTCATTTGCATGTATTTGGTTGCAAGGTGTTCATTCATAATAATGGAAAATCTGCCTTAGGAAAATTTGATCCAAAATCATATGAAAGAATTTTTGTTGGATATTCAAGTGTTGAAAAATCTTATAGGGTATTCAACAAAAGAACTTTAGTCATTGAAGAAACCACACATGTTGTATTTGATGAAAGTGGAAATTTGGAAGAGCCAAATGTTGTTGAAGAAGAAATTGAAGAAAACTCCCAAAAGATTGATAGATTAAATTTGGAAGAAAATTTGGAAAGAGAAAACCCTTTGCCTAGAGATTTGAGATTTTCTAAAAACTACCCAAAGGAATTGATTATAGGTGAACAAAGTGAGGGTGTTAGAACTAGACATGGATTAAACAAGGAAGTCAATCATTCAGCCTTTATTTCAACTATTGAACCCACTAACATTGATCAAGCAATTTCTGATGAATTTTGGATATTGGCCATGCAAGAAGAGTTAAATCAATTTGTAAGAAATAAAGTTTGGGAATTAACTATAAGGCCAAAAGATCAAAGTATTGTTGGAACCAAGTGGGTTTTCAAAAATAAAATGAATGACTCAGGAGTAGTCATTAGAAATAAGGCTAGATTAGTTGCTAAGGGGTATAATCAAATTGAAGGAATTGATTTTGAGGAGACGTTTGCCTCTGTAGCTAGATTTGAAGCAATTAGGGTTTTACTTGCCTTTGCCTGTTTTAAAGGTTTTAAATTATTTCAAATGGATGTAAAAAGTGTCTTTTTGAATGGGGTTATTGAAGAAGATGTTTTTGTAGAACAATCTCCAGGTTTTGACAATTCTAAATTTCCAAATCATGTTTTCAAGTTAAAAAAGGCATTATATGGATTGAAACAGACACCTAGGGCTTGGTATGAGAGATTGAGCACCTTCCTACTTGAAAGATCTTTTGAAAAAGGAAGTGTGGATACAACTCTCTTTTTAAGGAAAATTAGAAAGGATATACTTATTGTTCAAATTTATGTGGATGACATCATCTTTGGATCTTCAAATAAAAATCTTTGTGATGGTTTTTCTAAAACAATGAGTAGTGAATTTGAAATGAGTTTAATGGGAGATTTATATTACTTTCTAGGATTTAGCATTAAGCAACTTGAGGAAGGTACTTTCTTAGTCAAACTAAATATATTAAGGACATCCTCAAAAAATATGAAATGGACAATGCTAAACCTGTTAGCACACCAATGAGTTCCTCAGTTCAGTTGGATAAGGACCTTAAGGGAAAATATGTTGATCAAAAGAAATTTAGAGGGATAATTGGATCTTTACTTTACTTGACTTCTAGCCGACCAGATATTATGTTCAGTGTTTGCTTATGTGTTAGATTTCAATCAGATCCAAAAGAATCACATTTGACCGCAGTGAAAAGGATTTTAAGATATTTACTAGGAACTCAAAACTTAGGAATTTGGTATCCTAAGTTTAGCTCTTCATTTGAAATTATTGGTTACTCAGATTCTGACTTTACAGACTGTAGAGTGGATAGGAAAATCACTTCTGAAACATGTCAATTCATTGGAAATTCATTAGTTTCATGGTCTAGTAGAAAAAAATATTCAGTGGCACTATTTACTGCAGAAGCATAATACATTGCATTAGGAAGTTGTTGGCACAAGTACTTTGGTTAAAACAATAGTTGATTGATTTAGGATTAACTATAGACACTATTCCAATTTATTGTGACAATACTAGTGCTATTTGCATTTCCAAAAATCCTATTCAACATTCTAGAACCAAACACATTGATATAAGGCATCATTTCATAAGGGATCATGTATCCAAGGGAGAAATTGATCTCACACGTGTTTCAACTGAAAATCAACTTGCAGACATTTTTACAAAACCTTTAGCCTTTGATACCTTCAGTACTTTAAGAACAAGGCTTGGTGTTATTGATTTGAATGCCTAAACAAAATGTCTTTGCAACATTGATATTTTTTTTTGTTTGTTTTGTTTTTTATTTTGTGAAATTTTGTGTGTTTTGAATGAATTTGTTTTTGGGTCTATGGTTTTGTTTCATGTTTTCTGTGTTTTTGAATGTTTAGTTTGATTTTCCTAAATTAAAATTCAAAATTCAAAAATTGGAGGAAATCGTCCGGGATGAATTTTGTTTCGTACTGGACTATGTGTGAAAGAACAGTTTGAGCGAATTTTAACCGTTTTGAGAGCAGTTTTTAATTAGATCGTCTGTACGATCTGACGATCGTCCAGGACGAAATTTTTTTTTTTTCTCTCAAACGACAAGACGATTGAATGCAGCGGTTGAGTGGATAAGACAGTTTTAAATATGAATTTTGTCTGTACGAATTTTTGGTTCATCCAGACGAACAGATGTCGTTTCATTGTAGGGGACGGTTTTCAAGAGACATTAAAATGAGTTATTTTTTTATCGTCTGTACGAAATAATTTTGTATGTACGATCGGTCAAGTAAAAAAGCCTGTACGAAGGGACGCATCGTAAGTTGTGTTGATTATGAAAAGCTGTTACATTTTGGATGAATTTGATCGTCTGTACGAAATATTTTCGTCCAGAGGAACGATGATTTTCGTCCAGGACGAAGGTTTTTCGTTCAGGACGAACGTATCATTTTTCTTTAAATATGAAGGCTTTCTAACTTAACAATCGCACTTCCAAACTTTACTTTCAATCCCTTTCTACTTCAAATCGACAATGGCCTCCTCAAGCAAGAGACAAAAGGTGTTGGCAAAGAAACCCAATAACTTTATTTGACAGCTAGAAGACTAGATATTATATTTAATGTTTATTTGTGTGTTAGATTTTAATCAGATCCAAAAGAATCACATTTGATAGCAGTAAAAAGGATTTTGAGATATCTTTTAGAAACTCATAACTTAGGGATTTGGTATCCTAAGTATAGATCTTTAATTAAAATTGTTGGATATTCAAATTTAGACTTTGCAGGTTGTAGGATTGATTACAAGAGTACATCTAAAACTTGTTAATATATAGGAAATTCTTTAGTATCTCGGTCCACTAGGAAATAGAATTATGTAGCCATATATACTAATGAAGCTGAATACATAGCCTTAGAAAGTTATGTGACACAAGTTCTTTGGTTGAAACAATAGTTGATTGATTTAGGATTTACAATAGGCATATTTTCAATTTATTATGATAACACTATTATCATTTGTATTTAAAAAAATACTATTCAATATTCTAGAACCAAATATATAGACATAAGACAACATTCATTAGGGATCATGTATCCAAAAGAGAAATTGAATTGAATCATGTTTCAACTTAAAATCAACTTACATACATTTTTATAAAACCACTAACCTTTGATACTTTAGTACATTAAGAATAATATTAGGTGTGATTGATCTTAATGCTTAGATAAAATCTTCTGCAGACTTGATATGTTTTTATGTGTGTTTTGATTTCATTTTTATGAGTGTTTTTAGTTTGTTTTTTTAGTGTTTTTCATTTAGACATTTGTCACTTGTGTAGGTTGATTGAATTTGAGAAAATTTCTTGGAATTTATTTTCTAAGTGTTTTAATCGTACTGTACAAAATTATTTTTGTATAATACAAATTCTAAAACATGTCAATCATTATTTTGGAGTGAATGAGTAAAATTTTTATTTTTTAACATAGATCATACTGTATGATAATAACATCATCTCGTACGATCTATATACATTCATCTGTATGTATGTAGATGGTTATCTAGGTAGAATAAATTATTGTAACTGATCGTACGTATGAATGCAAACTTCATCTATATAATCCACGTGTCATTTTCTGTGAGGGACGAACCTAACCTTCATTAAAATGAACTTAAATAACTAATCATCCTAGATGAATACGTGTTCGTCCGTACAATTGTATGGTCAAAAAGCCTGTACGAAAATACACCTTGTAAATTGTATGTTTACAAAAAGTAATTTCATTTTGGACGTTATCATTCGTCCATATGAAAATATTTTTGTCTCGTACGATCTCAAGATCAGACGTATGAATCCATTTTTATAATGTACGATGGATCATTTTCTTTAAATAGGAGGGCTATAGAATTCATTTTTCTTTCACTTCCAAACCTTTCTTGAATCCTTTAAGAAGCACCAACCTAGGAATGACAAGTTTTAGCAAGTGATTTAGAGTTACCAAGGGCTCATCATCCAGGGGTGGGGACGATAACTTTTTGTCTAGAGATAATGAGGATTCCTTCTATATGTATATCGCCTCCAAAATCACTCCTTCAAGACTACTAATTCAAGATGAAATCCACTTTCAAGTTATGCCTTTGTTTGTTTCAACCGAGTTCTCTTTCATTTTGACCTTGATCTATGCTTATCATAAAGAGACTTTTCACTACTTCTTAGCAAATATGAGGTTTAGTGTGGATGAGAGTAGGATAACACCATTTGTCAAGAAATAATGGGTAGAAATCACTAAGGAAGATCTAGGAACTCTTCTTCATTTAAGGACTCATGGGACTAGAGGACACATATTAACCTCCAAATCTAATTATGACTAGTCTGAGATAAATAAAACTCTTAAAGGTGTAACTCAAGTTTATCACTTGGCTAGAGTCTACACCTTAAATAAAAATGTCAGGATTATCCAGCATGTCTTAAGAACTTCAATCTTTCCTAAGGCTGGTGATTGCATAAACATTACTCCTCTTATGTACACAATTACTTATTTGATCATGACTGGACAACTAATTGATGAGGCCCAACTCATCTTGGATTACATTCAAAACTTTTTTGAAATTGGTTTTCCTTCATATAAGAGGAAGAAAAATATTGCTCTAGGACATTTTGTGACCTACATTTTGGAAAATAAGTACAATATTATTCATCCTGACCCTCCCACTGAAATACCAATCTTTTGCACCGATTCCTCTTTTTGATCTCTTTTTGGGAGAAATGAGAGTACAAGTGAGGATACTAAGGGAAAAGGGGGAGCCCCTAAACCTGCTCAAGGACCGGATCAGAATTACTTTCAGGACATGGTCCAGCGATTTGATCGGAAGGAGAGTCATTTTGATCAATATTTTGATAAAATTCAAACTCAACTCAACTCGCAGGATGTATGATACCAAGAAGATATGGGATGGATCTGAGGTCAGTTTGACTAAGTGAACACTAATATAGCTATGATGAATAGCTATTTCTTAGTATTCAACCAGCCTCCTACTCTTGATGTACTTCTTTATAGTTGCTTTTGCCAGTCCTTTTCTGATGACATGATGATGTAATGATGTCTGTGTTTATTTCTTTTTGTAGTTCTTACTTCTTGTTTAGGTTTGTGTTGTGATATTTAGAAGTTATGTTGATTGATATCATTGGCTTTAATGTATCCGATCTCAATAAAAAAATGTCATATTTTGTTTAGTTACTTTTGTCTTTGTTTGAAATATGAGTTTGCCTATATAAAAGGCTTATTTTAATTGACCTAAAAAGTGTTATAAATTAATTTGCATTACAAAATTAATTTTATTATGAAATCTAATTTTTTAACAAATTTAAGTTAATTTATAACTCGATCAAATAAAGCATATCAATCTCATATTCTGTTTAGGCAAACATAACTTGAATATTATTATTAAAATTGTAATATCTTAATATTTTTTAATTCTTTTTTTAATATAATTATTTTTATAATTAAAGAAATTTGATATTTGGATTATTGATTTTGGAAATATCAAATAAAAAAAAGGTATATCAAAAAGAAATGTATAGTGTGTACAAAAATTAAAAGAACACGCAATAGTTCGCAAAATGAAAAGAGGCACAAAATTAGCCCAAATAGATAAAGATGCACAAAGTGTACCACACTATCTGAAAAGATACGCAATGTCACCAATTGAATCAATTCTTTCCTATATCATTTTATCTTTATTTCAAATCAATCTAATTTTTAACTATATCTTATATTGAAAATTGAAATTAACTAATCTTCATTTCGTCACTTTTGCAATAATTCTCTTTATCTAATTATCTAGATTGTATCATAACCTTACATCTTTCATTTTAACCTTCCTTTTCCCCTTTTATTATTGTCGAAAGGGGGAGTATTATTATATTTCATACTTTGTTTTGTGTTTTTTGTATTATTGTGTTTCATGTTTTATTTTGTGTTTTTGTTATTTTGTGTTTTATTTTTTATTTTGTGTTTCATGTGTTTGTATTTTTAGTTTTTTGTTATTTGTATTTCGTGTATTTGTATTTTTGGTTTTTATCATTTGTATTTTATATGTTTAAAAAAAAATTAAAAAAAATTATTTTGTGTGTTCTTTATGGAACCTCTTTATATTCACATATTCATACTTTTAAGGGGAGCTAAGGAGAAATGTTGGGTATACATGTTAACTACAATAATAATAATTTTGTCATTATAAAAAAGGAGGAGATTATTGAGTTTGTTCCAACTTAGTTTTTCTATCGTTGATATTCTTATAACATATATATTTTTTATTATTTTAAATATTATTATTTTAATTACAAAGTTCTCCAAAAAATATTTTGGATGTATTGTTCTTGTTGGTTTATATGTACTAACGTTTTAGCAAAATCATACTCGAGATTGTTGAAAACTTTAAATCAAAGTAGATTAGCGTTCATTGTAAATGGAGTCTAAATTTTTTTATTTTATTGAGTCTGAAAGAGTGTGATTGTAATTGAGTAACTGTGCACAAACACACTAAGGGAGTGTTTAAAATTTAATAATTTTTTAAACTAATTGTACTGTACGAAGTCATTTCATACAGGATGATTTAGACAGTTGTTTTTCCCTACGAGTAGATAAACATATAGCATATAAAAAAATTTCTAAGTATTAATCGTACTGTATGAAGGCTTATTCGTACGTACGCCGTCTAGAGTATGATTTGGAAGGGTTTCTATTCATCTCGATAAATTTAAAGTTTCTTCTGAACTGTTTACATATCCATCCAGAGTATGAATTGGATGGTCCCTTTTCATCACGTTGAACTTAAAAATTTTCAGAACGATTCATACTATATGATCTCCTCTTTATACGTACAACATCTAGAGTATGAATTGGACAGGTCCCTTTTCGTATCGATGAACCTAAAAATTTTCTAAATGGTTCATACTATATGATATATTTTTCATACGTACGTCATCTAGAGTATGAATTGGACGGGTCCCTTTTCATTCCAACAAAGTTGAAAATTTTTCTAACTATTCAAACAGTATGAACTTGATTAGTACTAGAAAATCATCATGTATGAAAATATTTCGTATAGATTCACATAAGATTTGTACATAACAGTTTTTGAACTGTTTGTACGTATGAACATACGATCGTATTCGCTCAAAATGGAAAATTTTAATTTTCTAGATGATTTTTAGTATCTTTAATATAAAAGGTCATTTAAAACTGACGTGAGAATGGTTATTCTTTGTGATTTTTTAAGGGAAAGTGAAAGAGTGAGTGTGGGAGAGATTTGAGAGAGATTTCTTGCAAGTGGAGTGTGATCACAAGGTTATCCAAAGGTAAGGTCTCTTTGTGTTTTTGGTTACCACTCCTCTTTTCTTCTTTCTAGTTACTCGTGAGAAGATCTTTGAAAAAATATGGTACTCTGTCGACACTTGGAGGGTATGAAAGGACGATGGTACTCTATTGACACCTAGAGGGTGTGAAAGGACGATGGTACTCTGCCGACATTTAGAAGGTGTGAATGGATGATAGTACTCTACCGATACTTGGAGGGTATTAAAAGATGACGGAACTCTGCTGACACTTAGAGGATGTGAAAGGAAGATGATACTCTGCCGACATTTAGAGGGTGTGAATGGATGATAGTACTCTGTCGATACTTGGAGGGAGTTAAAGAATGACTGTACTCTGCTGACACTTAGAGGGTGTGAAAGGATAATAGTTCTCTACTGACACTTGGATAGTGTGAACAGACGATGGTTCTCTACCGATACTTAGAGAGTGTGAAAGGATGATGGTTCTTTGCAGCACCGGGGATTGATGGAAGAGAGGAAATTATAAAGGCTTCTCCACCTTGCTGTGAAATTAATTTGCATGCATTTTACCTCAATAAAAAACATTTCATATTTGAAAATGACAAAAAATACAAGTATTATAAAAGTTATGTTTAGCTTTCATTATTTCATCATGCCACCAAAGTTAATCAAACTCAAACAAACATTACCAATAGGACAACTAATAAGTTAACCATTTAAATCAATGAAATTTTTTACAAATTTAAAGAGCTCATTTTGAACTTAACCACATAAATTTAAAACTTAAGTGTAAGGGTACAAACTCCTCTAGTTTCACCAAACCCTATAAACATTGAAATAATAGGTGAAGACTACTAGGGAATCATAGGGAACACATACCACCTAAAGAAAACCTTTTAGGAATCCTCGTCAGAATCATGAAACATTAGTTGAACCCTAAAAGAATGTTACGATAGATTCCCTTACCCATGGTGGAGCCCAAGATGACCAACAAATTTCTTGTAGCTTATCCAAATGGATGAGTCCTTAAATATGTATCAAATGGATGACTATCAATGAACCACTTTTGATAATATTAAGCATATAGGCCATGCCAAAATATATTGGACTAATGTTTTAGTTAAGTAAGAATTGTTATGGGGACACTAACTTACTTGGGTTGAGATAAAAGAGTTGTTAAGGTCTAATTAGTGTCCTAGAAGCCATGATACAAAGTTACATGAATTGTTGATGACTCTTAGGCAAGGTAATATGAAAGTAGTTGAATACATGAACTTATCTTAGGATTTAATTACTATGACCAATTTCATAGATCAAGAGTGTCAATTAACCAACAAATTCACTATTGTCCTTAGAAGTGAAATCATATATGAGGTTGAGTTATAGGACCTTCAAACCCTAGAAGATGCCTTTTATTTAAATTTACTTCTAGCTATTAGATGGTAACATCTTCATCTTAAACTAAAGGTCCAAATTAATCCCTTCAATCATTCTCATGTTCTACCCATATGTTTAATTCTATACGTACACCCTACTCATCTAGTGACCAGCCTAATAATAGTACACCAGAATCATCCTTTAAGACTAAGGACATAATATGTTTCAATTGTCAAAAGAAAGGACATATATATCATCAACATAATTATCCCCTTTAATTCCAAGTCTAATCTTACCTACTAGACCCAACCAAGAAATTTACCTTTGATAGACCGGCTAGTCATGTTCCTCTTATTAGTTGACTAACCAAACTCCCTAAAATTTCACAAAAAATTTCAATATTATTAACACACATCCCATACTTCAATAACCATAAAATTATTTACAATTATTCTAACCAAATATCTAGAGAACATGTTAGCCCTTTTTCTCAATTTTATTTGTTATTAAGTCCTATAATTATTTTAGCCTCCTAAAAATCATAAAAAATACAAAAACTCAACAAAAAATAATAATGTATAAAAACTTCCAAATCACATATAAGAAGTTTTCTTGATCATTTTTAATGGAAATTATTGAAGCTTACTCATTATATAGGAAACTACAACTAATTCCTTAACATTATATTATCTATATAGAACTTACCTATATATGTTCTGGAGCACACTTAGACTATTAAACCTATCCAAACCTCACCAAATATTTCAAATATATACTAAATAACATCCCCTTAAAATCAAGAACAAGTTTACTGGATTTGAATATCTATAGAGGCGGATTTAATTAAAGAAGTTAGATTTGCTATATGGATAAATTATAGAGCTTGTGACCTATGTCCAAATTTCATCCACCTTCAAAGTAACTCCTCTAAAAAATTGATCTTAATTATATCATATAATCATACTAGAAGTCCCACTCCCCCCCTCCCCACCCCATCCTCCAATTAATCATATCAGTGATCAAAGGCCCCACTATCTAGCCCCATCATCATCAATGCTAAATATAGATAATAATATTTTGGTACTTGTCACTATATTATCACTTTATAAAGTCTTAAGAAGTTCAAACCTAAATATATTTAGTTGAATTATGCTTAAATTAGAAAATCAATATTATTTCCATTAAGACTAAATAAGTTTGAAACTCTTGCAAACCTAAATTAATAAAATCAGTTAGAATTCATAATGGAACTTAGATGTTTAAATTAAAAGAGATAATAATAAAAATTAAATAATATGATAATAAGGGTTATATAAAATTTATTATTAATAATTCATTCATATTTTTAAATCTGTATAGTTATTATTATTTATTGAGCTTAAATTTGAAAGATAATATCCTAACAAAATAAGGTAAGATATTAATGTGCATCCAAATTACTTGAGGACATGTAAAGAGTTAGGTTTGGGTGAAATTGTTGAGTCAAAATTTCCCCCTTTTTTTTTTAGTAAAAAGCTATTAATGTTTAATTGTTTATGTAAGAATTTTTCTAAGAATTTAAGTAGTATAAGAACTAGCAGAGCATTCTAGTGCTGACATTCCTACACCACAACCCCACTAGGGGATGAATATTATCCTAAAAATAGAAAGGATATCATCACAACACCGATGTATTAATGCCACAATATTATGGAGTTTCACAAAAAGAAGAATTATAGTGGAGTACTATAGGTCCAAATCACGAGTGTTGTAGCGATCTGGTAGTGCCTTCTCCCATGGAGAATTAATGTCATAAACATTGCTAGAGCCAAAAAAAGACATAGAGGTTGGTGCCATGGTGTTATAAGACCAGCATCACAAAATTATAATGTTAGTTACACAATATGCATAAACAATGATTTAAGCTTGCCAAAGTAGTTAGATAGTTTTTCTTAGCTAAGTATAAATAAGGTGTCAAAATTATGATGGGGGGATTTTTTTTTGCTTCTTTTAAATGTGTTTTAGTGTTTGAGCTTAAGATTATAATTCGGATTTTGATTATTATAAATATAATTGGTATGTGCTAATAATTTTGTCTTAGATTAGTTGAGTGGTAAGCTCAATTTCTTAAAGTTATGTTTAAAATAATGCATCAAGTTTAAATGTTATAATGATGTGCATCTATGACTCAACTGAAGCTAGTGGCCTAATTTGTTTTAATGAACCCAACCACCACCACAAGGTCAAACATCAAGTGTAAAATATTTTTTTTTATTTTTAGTCTTAAATTTACTATATTTTAAAGTGTTGGAGATATTAAAATTACTAACACACAATCATAATAAAAAAATTAAATATTAACTCAATCAAAAGATAAAACTATTAGAAAATCTAGAAATAATCATATAATAAAATATTTGATAATATTGTATGATCGTGTTTGATCACATTTTCAAATTTATTTAAACAACTTGATTAGTTAAGGGATAACTAATTACTGAAAATTAATCTTATGCTTGTATTATATGATATAAATTGTACATTAGGATATACTATAACTCATAGTAAATCAACTTTATGAACTTTCTATTTGATGACATTCAAAAACTAAACTAAACATATTGTATGATACTTATCATGCAATATGATATATTTCATTATTTAATTAATTAGCGTGTCCTCTTAATTGAATTGATAATTTTATTAGAATTTGAATTGATCATATTGTATGATCATGATTAAGTAATATGATTAGCCGATAATATGAATTTTAGGGTATAGTTATTACCTCCTTAGCAACAAATGTCTTTGCTATGCATCCAACCAAAGGAAACTTTGCCAACTTAGTGGTAAATTCGACATCATCAGAACTTGAGGAGAGCACAACTCTCCCTAACCTTTCAAGAGTTCATATTTTAGCAAGCACCTCCTTCATATCTAGTGCCCTAATTATAAACATGGTAGATGGTGGAGCAACTCCGAGTTTCACTTTCATCACCTTCGAGGAGTAGTGGCAAACAACTATATTTATCATGATGACTCACCTCAACAACCATCACTTGGTGAGGACTTGGAGAACATTTTTGCTTCTTCCTCTTAAAACTTGCAAATGAAAATCCTACTCACTAGCTTAAAACTAGACTTTACTAAGTCAATTAGGTCCATCTCCATTTTTTAAAATAAGTCTAAAGCTCACTAGGCATCAAAGATAGGAACTCTCACCTCTCAAGCCAATACTTATAAGTGGAAGAGTGAGTGTTGTCACATCATAGTTATGATGATGAATATGTATAATGCCTGAGACTATAATAGTAATATCATAGAAACTTATCCTTAATCTATTTTTTACTGTTTGGTAATTATAATAATGATTCATAATTACTCTTATCATTTCCACAACTCCCCCTTTAATGGGACACACGAATTGAGAAATTAATGTCTATTCGTACATATCCATATGTTTTATTTGTAGGCCTAAAAAAAAAAAATTGTTTTATTTGTAGGCCTATTATAATAGAAGAATTTAGACTTATGAAGTTATGGTCAAAAGAGCTCTATTGAGTGGTCATCTCATCTACCCCAGGCACTTACATGTCATTGCCCGTGACTCGCCAAAATTAGACAAGTCAAAGAATGGTCCCTAGAGGGAGTTGGAAGGAACTCATATATACCCTTTCATACTCTAAAGAAATTTCTTTATTTAGAAGGGGATAACCCCCTGAGGCTACTCACCATTGGCCCAAATCAGCAAGCCACCATCAGTGCTTCGACACAACTTCACGGAAGGAACACATTAGAAAGTCAAGGGCTCCATCCTTTGGACTTGGCTAACTTTTAGCTCGCGGTTATTATAATCAGAAGGAAGTCAACCTTCACTTCTAACAACTTGAGAATTATAACTATAGACTCACCGGCACATCCAGAAGACTCAACTCATCAACTCACAAGCTCGCTCAAGAGATTGCCTCATTCACTATAAATGACTCGCCCATGGGACTTGCTCTAGGACTGAGTATTGAGCCAAATATGAAGAGTAATTCGATCACTTATTAGACCTAGACATATGTTATGCCTAGTCCACAATGGGCCAGAAATTATGATGTACTTTTTACTATTTATGATGTGGCTTTTTCAATAGCTCTCGAATCATATTAATTATACATGAAAATGCACATTTTCAATCTTATAAAGCATTACTAATCAATTTGAATATTTTTTTGATATGCCTTAGTGTGCTCCAACTTTTCCTAATATTTTTTATCTCTTTTCAAACTCACCTCAAAGTTTTAAGATATTATCTTTTGAGATTTCATGCTAGTAAGATCATATATCATTTATGAATATTTTTAAATTCAATAAATTCATAAATAATTACTGGAAAATAATAATAATTTCATATAAAGTTTATCTTTTCGACGGTCAAGGCCCGAGATTGCGTGGCAGGCAAATTGCTGCTGGCAACCGCAGCGGAGGTTAAACTTTATTTCAAATGCTTTTATTATTTCTTTGGTACCAATTTTTTTTACTAAAAAGCTAGGAGGAAAAAAAAAAAAAAAAAAAAACCGTGGAAGCATAAATTTCTCGCACGCGGACTATAGTCCTACGTGCACGTGCGTCCAAAACAAAGCAGCACTCGCGGCAACCGTTGCCCTTTCGGTACAGAGAGGGCCCGATATGGCCTTCGCACCCTCCCGTTATCTTCTCTCCAACTATTGCGCCCCTTTCTCTCCTCTCTTTTATTCTTCCCCCATTCAACCTTAAGCATAGTCCCGCTCCACTTCTCGCCCTGGCCATAATCCCTTAAATTCGGAATTTCTCGAGCGCCGGGATTTAAGGTGCGCAGAAAAACAGTTTGGCAGGATTTAGCGAAATCCCGCTTAAATCCGGCTGTAAATCCGATACCAAACAGCTCCTTAACATCTCCCTTATTCGCTTCTTTTAGCCTTTCATGCATTGCCCCTGCGATGCTCTCGCTGCGGGATTTGGTCTCCTACGGCTCCACCGTAGAATGCCCCTGCAAATTGGGTAGTGAATGTTCCGGTGGAATCGTTTGGCATAGTCACTGGAGGCGGCGGAGGAGATTACTCCTCGGTTTTCTATCCGGTGATGCTTACATAAGGAATTGGAGATGCTTGTTAGTGTGCAGGAAAGCTTGGAATTCGAGCATTAGTTTTGCCCATCCCGTGCTCTTAAGCTCGGCGAGGAGGAGCGCCAGGACACCGAGGCTGTTAGTCGCCAAGAAATACTCCGAAGAGGTTGGCGGCGCTGGTGGCTACCGGGAGGATGCAGCGGTAGTTGGCTCCGAGCTTGTGCAGATGGATTCGGCCAATTTTACGAGTTATCCGGAGGATCCTCTCGTGAACAAGCTGAGATCGCAGCTTGGGGTCATCCATCCAATCCCTTCGCCTCCCATCAATAGAAATATTGTGGGTTTCTTCGTGCTATTCTTTTTCATCGGGGTTGTGTTTGATAAGCTGTGGACCTCAAGGAGGTCGAGTAAATCGGCTCGGGAGTCTCGAGCAGGGACTTGGCCGCAAGTGCCAACCAGCTTCTCCATGTTTCTTGAGAAGGATCTACAGAGGAAAGAGTCTGTGGAGTGGGTTAATATGGTGTTGGGAAAGCTGTGGAAAGTTTATCGGCCTGGTATTGAGAATTGGATCATGGGGCTTCTTCAGCCTGTGATTGATAATCTCCGGAAGCCTGGCTATGTGCAGAGGGTGGAAATTAAACAGTTTTCACTAGGCGATGAGCCTTTGTCGGTTAGGAATGTGGAGCGGAGGACTTCTAGGCGTGTCAATGATTTGCAGTAAGATTTTGTCGTGTTTATGAGCATTTCATTCAACCATGTCCTTTTGTTTCTGCTGAACTCAGTTTCATGATTGGTGGTTAATTGTAGCACCACGATACCTAGACTTTATTCTTCTCTTAAAACAATATTTGTTACATGCTAGCTTCGCTCATTTCTATTTGATCTAAATTTATATGTGACCCCATTACCTTGCTAACAAAATGAAAGTACAATGCACATATAATTGATTGAATTTGTCATGTTCATCCTCTAATATTCTATTTATTGATTTGAGTTGGGTTTCAATATTTCAAGAATTGCTATATTTTAATAATGAAATTTGATTTATATAGCAAAGATTAACATGCTATAAATAGAGTAAGCTTAGCTAGCTTATAAATTTCTAATTACATAGTGTAACTTTGAATGAAGTGCGTTGTTTGATTTTGGTTGATGAGTAGTTTTGACTCTTAAGCAAATTCACTTTGTTTTTTAGATGAATAATCTTACACATTAGGCTGAATACAATCGCTAATTAGATTTAGGCTAATTGAACTCGACAATGAGTTTACTATTCTCCATTGTGGCCTCTATTTGATTTTGAATTTTATCTATTTACCTTCTAACCATCTATGAACCTAATTCATGGTTTGCAATGAGGTTGAATAAACCCAACTTAGATGAAAAGATCTAACTATTTTCTTGCAAGACCTTGACTCGTAATAAAACCTAATGGAATCTTTGTTTTTAAACGCCATCATAATTATTAGTTATGTATTTTTGGATTGTAGTTTCTTTTTTCAATTAATGAATCGAAGAACGAGAAGCTTGTTTCCTTGGTGCCTCAAAAATGAGTTCTAGTAATAAACAACAATCTTGCTTGTCAAAAGTGACAATGGTAGAAAGTGGTAATCACACTTTCATATATTCATGCACATTGAAATATAAATTATTCTTCTATTTATTTGAAATATTAAAATTCTAAATTTAAAGTTATTCTTCTACTGCTTTGAAACAGTAAAATTCACTAAATTTAAAGTTTAGCATGATTAAAAGTTCATTCAAAAGAAATAAAGGGAATGGTGTGGGAAAATGATGATGAACTCTATATAAATTCAATGGTTCCATCATCTTGGGTTGTCATGGACCCTAGTCTATTTAGTTGACAGAGGTAGTCGATTTAACTTGACCGAAAAATTCTTGTCGACAACTATGAGTTTTTTCATTCACTTGTAGATCATAGGTCAATGTTTATTTACTCAAGATTTTTTTAGCCGTTTAGAAATTTGTGGGCTTAGTCATATAAACATTGGCCTTCCAATGATTCAGTTAGGAGAATAAATGTATTAAATTTGACCTATGTTAGTAAAGGTAGAGGTATAGGTAGACCTAAAAAGACTTAGTTAGAATTTATTATCAATGACCTTTGTTTATTAAATTTAATTGAAACATTAACTTTTATTAGGAGACAATAGAGAACAAAAGATTCATGTAGCCAACCCCATGTAGTGAGATAAAGGTTTGATGTTATTATAGTTATTGTTGAAGAATTTATGGGTACTAGCTTTGTTCATAATTTAATAATATTATTTTATGGTAAAATCACATGGTCAAAAGATCTCGATCATAATCGTTTACCTATGGTGCCATTTGAAGGTAAGACCACCGGTTAGATGTTACGTGGAACATTATTGCTATGTTTGAGAATGAATCATAGCGATACGCTCAAGATGACATCTGCTTTTTATGAGTTGAGATTATTCGTAAGTTTATCACTCTCAACAAACAGTTCTAGAGAGTTTATGACTTTTGCTTTTACTTTGTTGGCGGTAGATTTTGCTTTGAATAAATTTGCATTTCATGAATTTATTTGATATTTTAATATTTTTTCTTGAATTAAGCATAAAATAATTTGCATAAGGATTTGAGAGCAGTTTTGAAAGTAAGGTCCATTAGATTGATATTTGCTTTCAACATAGCTACCAATTTGGCATTTATATTTTTTTTTCTATAACTTGAACTATGTCAACTCGACCCGGTTGTTAACAGAAGATCAGGTTCATGTATTTACTTTGCAGGCTAATACAAGTGTTGAGATTGTGAGTTTGCATTTTGTAATGCATATTCTTTGTAGAAGGCATTGAAGGCCTAATGCAAATCTAAAATAAAATATCTTTGTGGATTTTGTAGTTGTAGGCATTGAAGGTCAATCTTTAATTGCAGCTACTTTCTTAGGGTTAAAATCGATCTCTTGGCAATACTTATGAAGCACAGGAAATGCATACTATTTATGACCAATACACATTTAGATTGGTTGAGAAAAAATGGATGCTCCTAGGGAGTCAAGAAAATGTTCTTTGATGTGTTCATCCAAGGAATTACTATGAACCAAGATGTCATTGAAATGTACAATAAAAAAAGAACCAAAAATGGTTTACATCTGTCATTCTTGAGCCACATAAATGTATGACGGCATTACATAGCTCAAAGGGCATGACCTTCCATTCATAAGGCCCCTCAAGTGTTTTAAATGATATCTCTCATTTGTCTCCCGAGCTTATTCTTATTTGATGATAAGTGCTTCGTATATCTAATTTTGAAAAAATTCTACCACAATAAAGTTTGTTCAACACATCTTCAAAACTTGGCATGGTGAAAATGAAATTGATTATAATTTTAGTGATAGCATTTCCATCACGCGCCAAGTATCTTTCTTGGAAATAGGTAATGGTGGTATGATGTAAAGACTAAGGCTATGTTGTTCCAAGTTTTTGTTCAATAGGTCATCAACAAATTCCTGGAGTGTGCAATGCTATGTGAGGCTCATTTAGTAATAAGGAAGGCTCGACAATGTGACTTCCAAAATGAAATCAAATTGATGCTGGACAATTTGAAATGAAGGAAGCTGAGAAGGTAGCTCGACTAGGATTTTATTAGCGAGTCACTTATGCAAGATGTATATTGTTGTAGGCACATAGGAATTTGATCATTCGTTTCAAGGATCACTAAAGTGAACATAACATACGACTCTATGTTGTTAGCTAAAATGTGTTACTCCAAACTATTGTGAGAGTTGAGGAGCCATGACTAATTGGCTGTAATGGTTCAATTTGCAAGGATAATAGGAAAGTCTTGTATCCTTTTCAATTAAAAGAGTATGAATTGGCTTAACAGTAGTATAAAACTAATATATTGAACTACTATGGATTTCTAAGGATAATGTGGCAGACATCCATATCTAACAAATTGAATATAACCTCACATGAATTTCTTTTCAATTGGAAATGTTAGGCACATTTCCGATACAAGGATTTTTACTCTGTACTTCCAACTGATCTTATATGGTTGAAGTTGCTTGGTTATGTGCAGTTTAAATGATTTAATAACGACATTGGATATCGGATTTTTAGTGTAGCCACTATCAATTAGGAGTTTCCATACTTTATTATTGATGGTATATTGCATTTAAAAAATTTGTGGCACTACATTACCGCAGCTACCTGATGTAGGCAAGCTTTAGGCTGTTTTTTGCCTCTCGGGTTGAGCTTTGGCTGCTCTCGGGTTGAGCTTTGGCTGCACTGGTTTTGAGCTGAAATTTTGGGATCTTCTTGGTTTTAGGTCATAAATGCTTGAGCTAAAACTTTAGCTCATTATTATGAAAAGTTTTTTACTGAATAGCTCATTATTGGAGTAGAATTATTGCTCATTTTCTCTTATTATTGCTCCTTTTCTCTTCCCATTCTTGTGTCTCCTTGGTTTCTTCCTTGTGAATAATTGTTGTGGGCTGGTTGTCTTTTGGGTTTTCTCCCTGGCTGCTTTCCCGTGATTCCTCTGCCCCGTTTTCTGTGTTAGCTCCTTGGGTCCCTCTCTGGCTGCTTTCCCATGGCTCCCTGGCTGGGTTTCCCGTGGCTTTTCTTCCTATTTTCTATGCAGAATTTGGGGTCAGTTGTGGTGCCTTTTGGCCTTCCATTTACTTGAATGTAATGAGCTTAAATGAGGGAATTTGTGGTTGTTTGGCTGCCAGCTTTTTCCCTATAAATATTGGATATATTGGCAAAGAAAAAAGTTAGTTATGATGATAATTTTTGGATAGAACTTGCGGGTTTCTTTGGAATAGCTTGCGAGTTATGTCCTCCACTTCTTCTTCTACTTCTTGGGAAGACTTGCAAGCTTCTCTGCTCTTCGTCTCGGCTTCTAATCTCATTCTTCTTCCCGCAAGTATCCACCCCATTAGTACCTTTGTTTTCAAAGAAATGCAACTTTAGGAGTTTTTGTTTATATTTGCGTTTGTAAGCGTCAAGAGTTGTAAGATGTTCGTTTTTATTTTCATAAAAATTGTAAGTGTCTTTTTTATATGTTATAAAGTTGTTGTTTTTGTTCTTTGGTGTCATTTCTATTTCCTAGTAAGGTTTTGTTTTTTGTTTGCAAACATTTGGTGCTTTTCCCAAAATTTTGCTTGCATCACTACCGAGGGGCATGGTGGTGGTACAGTCATATAATCATTTATTGAACTTGCTTGTGATTTAGACACTCATTGGATTTGTGTCCCGACTAAAAGTATCAAATGCACTTCAATGATTGGTTTAATGTAAAGATTGTCTGGCTAGGTGACATTGCCTTGCTAATTTCTTTGGTGTACGAAAGGTTATAGATTTTTGTCCATTAATTACAACTCAGTTTATTTCTATCAACTATTAAATTCCTTTCTTTTTAGAATCCCTAGAGGTTAATGTTTAAAGCATTCATTGATGTTCACTTATGTGGAAAATCAATCACAATGAATGCGACAACTTTGTAGGGCATATAAACTTAAAAAAATTATTTTTCTCAATTTTTTTCGTTTCACAAAAGAGTCATAAATCTCGGTGAACCATTTTACACCCATAATCAATTGTGTTTGGTTAATAAAGTAAGAATGCGACCTTAAATTTATCATAGAGTTGAAGTTGGTAGAGGCCCTTAATTCATGTTAGACTTAAAGTCGACTAAGACCTTTTTACTTGCAAATTGAAATCATTCAAAAAAGAGTTCAATTTTTCCATTGAACTATCCAATAATTTATTTCAATCAAGGAAGAATTTAATTTTTCCATTGAATTCATCAATTTAAGTCGTCTAATGAAGAGTTCAACTCATCCATTGAACTTGCCAAGAATTGAAGAGGTCCAAGGAAGATCTTAACTCCGTCAATTGATGCTGTCCAAATAACTCATATGTTGAAGTAATAAGGAATTTAAGCTATCTAAAATATTCAAGTCGTCCATTGAACTTATCAAGAATTGAAGTTGCCTAAGGAAGAGTTCAACTGATCCATTAAATTCATTAATTGAAGTCATCCAAGGATGAGGTCAAGTCATCCATTAAACTCATTAGTTAAAGTCGTCCAAAGAAGAGTTCAACTTGTCCACTGGACTCGTCATTTGAATTTGTCCAAAGAAGAGTTCCACTTGCTCATCAAACTCAATAATTGAAGTCGGCCAAACATCTAAATCTACTTGCAACCTCTAGAAACTCATCATGAGTTATTTATATACTTTGATAAGCGACAAGCAAACTAAACTTATTCATTTTACATCAAACTATTGTGAAGCCTTGCTATGTAATTTTATTTATATGTAGTCATACATCTAAACTTATATCTTGACCTAAACCTATATATAGGGGGACAAAGCATGATTTTAGGCCACTTAAGTTATATATGGGAATGTTTATGCTTTATAAGCAATAATGAAATCCCAAAGTTTTTCTCTTAAACTCTTTTTTAATATCTCCTTCTTTCTCTTATTTTCTGTCATTCATTTCTATGAAGATCTAGTGTCACCCACAAACAAATTTGGATTCAACAATAAGAATGGTAGATTATAAATTATTGATGATAAGATGTTGGAAAATAGATTTGAGTCATTTGGGCATGTAAAATATAGGAAATAAAATTAATCAGTAAAGCAGTTTGTAATAATTAACGTGAAGGAGTAAAAGGAAAAGAAAAGTTGACCAAACATAATAATGATAAAATTATGTGAAAATACATAAGCATGGTAGAGTTAATACCTCAAGTTGTACTCATAAAAAATTATTGGATAAGGATTCATAATGTTGACCCCTAATAATGAGGATATGGCTAACATTGATGTATGATGCTGCTACTGCTGATGATATGTATTTGTTATTTCCTAGCAAAGTCGATCTATACTTTTGATTTGTATTTCATGAACTTATTATTCTTTTTTAGGATGTTTTAAACTTTTGTTTTTTATATCGAAAACGAGGATTCATAAATCCAAATAGTCAAGATAATGCTAATGATGTGACGATGACGGTGATTTTGTATATATAATTAAATAAAATCACATGTTTAGCATTTGTGGTTATAAAGATAGGAAAATTACTACATATCTAACGATTGATATTTTTCTTTATCAAGAGCATATGATAAATCCCATCAATCGACTGAGTGATCTATTTTTTTTGGCAGGTACCATATTGGCCTTCGTTATACTGGTGGAGCTCGCATGTTGCTCTCCTTATCCTTAAAGTTTGGTATAATCCCCATTGTTGTTCCTGTTGGTGTTCGTGATTTTGATATTGATGGGGAACTATGGGTTAAACTACGATTAATACCAACTGAACCGTATATTGGTGCTGTATCATGGGCTTTTGTTTCCTTGCCAAAGATTAAGATCGAGTTGTCGCCATTTCGTCTGTTCAACCTTATGGGTAATTTTATTTATTTATTCATTTCCTACGTTTTCTTTCTTTGTAAGTAGAAATTTATTTTATGACTAAATGGTTTCTGCTATGTTTATTGTCATGAAGACCGTAGCTAAGAATAATATAATTTGGAGGTAAGGTTTAAAGATATACATCAAAACACTTCTTCTGAAGTGACCCTGTATTTTATTTTTATTAGTTCTATGTTCTCTCACATTTAATTTCATGGAAGGTTTGATTTATGTTTTTTGATATATATGCTTCATGGAAGGTTGATTTATGTATTTGATGTAAGGTAAATGAGTAGATTACTTGTTTTCATTGCTTGCATAGATTTCACAGTACTAAAAGCTAGTAATAATGGAAGTGAAATTTATTGAGACTGCTACAATTTCAAGGTTAGTTCAAAGAATGAATTGGCATTTTCATGTTGGGTGAAAATGAGAGAACCTGTTTTTCTTGAAATTGAAAAGAAAAATATAAAGACAACAATAACATCAAGCCTTTGTCCTACTACGTGGGCTCGGCTAAAAGACAAAGAGAATAAAAAATATATAGATGACCTTCAGAAGCAGTCCTTGGTCGCGCTAGTCTTCTCTACAAATCTTACTTTCTTAAAATGTTATAGAAGAAGAGGAGTCCAGAGACAATCCTTCTCTTTGAATCCACCATTGGTATTGAATCTCTTCTTCATGTATAACAAGTCATCATAAATTAGAACTTCAAGCACATAGAAAGACTAAAAGAGACTAAAATAAATATTCAAGCCTATCACTATGTCCATTCTTGCTACCATATTCAAACTTACCGTTATTTTTATATCTTATATTATTTTATACTTATTATAAAACCAAATAATATAAAGGCCCAATATGGACTGACATAGGAAATGAATCAGCACGCCTAGGCCCAAAATAGAACATGCTAGCATGACTGTAGATGGAAGGTTGTCGAATAAATGCATAGTCTTGATTCTCTCTAAATTAGTCACCAATTTGGAATTAGATTCAGTCCAATAATCTACTAATCTAGGAATAATTTTATATTTATTCTTATTATATTTTACCACATTAAATCCTTCCTAGAATAATGGTACATTCTGTTTCCTTGTATATCTATTGCATAGATTGTAAATATCGTTTGCAACTCATATTACAGTAATAAGAAAAAACAAGAGTATCTCTTCATCATATCAAAGCAAGATTCCATATCTTCGCTTTGTATCGAAATATCCAATGAGAACTTAAACTCTCGAGAGACACACTATCATCTATCAAGAAGGCCCCAAGAGTGTCCCATATTAGGCCTAGTTAATGGGCGCTCTCAATCAAATACGTGATAGATGGTGTTGGATTCAAATTTTTTTGTGGATGACACCAAATCTTAATAACATATTATTGACCAGTTAAAGCTAGAAAACCAAGTGAGGGAAATGTTAGACCGGTCCAGCCGGTCCAGGCGGGACCGGCTTACGGGCGAAACAACAGAGCTGTTCCGCCTCCTGCGGATGCTGCTTGAGCCGCATGCTTTGCAGAAGCTTAATAGGAAAGTTTTTTGGGGGAATTAAGAGGAAAATTTGAATGTAGGGTCTGTTTAGGGATTTCCCTTTGATTTCTATGCATTAAATACTTTATTTTCCTAGGGTTGGGTCATCTGGAATTTGGCTGAAATTTGAGATCTTTTAGATTTAGGTTTTCTTTGGGCTCTAGCGGCGTCTAGAGATTTGGGAGAGATCGATTCTCCTCTCGAATAGAGGATCAAGTGTATATTGCTTTTTTCCATTTCCCTTTCATTAAAAAATACAAATTATCTACTGTTTTTGTGGTTTGTGTGGATTTTGGTAAATTAAGCTCGCTGTTTTCCGAAGATTGATAGGAAATACTTGAGATCTACAAGTGTTTCTTATCAAATTGGTATCATATCACGTTGATCGAAGGGGAACCAATGGCCGGAAGGAAATTGAAAGTTTTGGAGGGAGAACATGGGCAACTCAAAGCAGATTTTGAGAAAAACATTGTCGATTTTCAAAGTCAGATTGCATTAGTCAATGAAAAGATGGAGGAAAAGTTCGCTGCGGTGGAAGACATGTTGAAGAAATTGCTTGAAGCCAAAACCAAACTGGTGACGTCTGAAGCAAATGAAACTACCGGCGGCCATGGAAGAGATGGGAACCCTAACACGTCTAGGGGAAGGGAAAAACCAGAAGTGGAGATCCTGGAGGGGGAAGACAGAATGCCTCCTCTAAAATCAATTTCTAGGGAAGAGATGAGCATTGGCTATGCAAGAAGGGGTGCTGAATTTGTAAGGATAGAGGATGATTTCGATCGTTGGGGTGCTGATTTTGAAAGAAGAAGAGGAGATTTTGATGAAAGGTTTGGGAAGATCGTAATAATTGGGAAGCACATCCGCTTTAAGGAATGGGAGGTTAAGGAGGATTTAGGGGAAATGGGTGTGACCTGAGGGTGAGGAAATTGAAGATGCCAATCTTTGAGGAGGATGCGGATCTACAAGGTAAAAAGATATTTCATCGTTAATGAGCTGACAGAGGAGGAGAGACTGACTGCGGCGGGCCTAAATTTAGAAGGGAAGACTTTGTCTTGGTATCAGTGGAGGGACATCCGTCAATCATATGAAGTCGGAGGGAGTTCAATGATTGTTTGGTAGCATGTTCGAATTGGTAGGAGAGGAGACATTTACGAGCAGTTCTTTGCCTTGACATATGAGGGTTCAGTGACGAAGTACCAGTAGAGATTTGAGTACCTTGTTAGCCAATTGGACCACCTTTTTGAGATAGTGCTAGAGGGAAACTTCATGAATGGATTGACACCAGAGATTCTAGCAGCGGTTAGAGTAATGAGGCCTTGTGACTTGGGAGAGATGATGGAGCTAGCTCAATTGGTAGAAGATCAGAGGCACCTGGATGGAGAGATGGGAGGCGGCTGCTCAGGAGGCTCGTATAGGATGACCACCACCTTATTGAAATCCAATGAGCCAATACCGGATACTCTTCGGGGGACTTCGAAGGAAAAGACCGCAGGAGGAAGACCTGGGGACAACTTCAAGAAGCTCACAAAGACAATTACAGGAGAAGAGGGGGAAGGGGCTCTGTTTTAGATGTGATGAGAGGTATAAACCGGGGCACAGGTGTAATGACCGAATCTTCAAGTTCTTATCGTTTTTGATGAAGAAGGAATGAAGGGCATCGTCTTTCCACCTTGCGGATAAGGTGGATCTTTGGGAGGAAAGTATTGTTAGACCGGTCCACTGGACCGGTCCAAGCGGGACCGACTTACGGGCGAAACAACGGAGTTGTTCCGCCTCTTGCGGATGCCGCGAGAGCCGCAAACTTTGTGTGAGCCGAATAGGAAAATTTTTTGGGGGAATTAAGAGGGGAATTTGAATGTAGGGATTGTTTAGGAATTTTCTTTTATTTTTTATGCATTAATTACTTTATTTTTCTAGGGTTAGGGCATCTTGAATTTGACTGTAATTTGAGATCTCTTAGATTTAGATTTTCTTTGGGCTCTAGCGGCGTTTAGAGATTTGGGAGAAATCGATTCTCCTCTCGAATAGAGGATCAAGTGTATCTTGCTATTTTCCATTTCCATTTCCCTTCCATAAAAAAAAAAACAAATTATCTACTATTTTTATGGTTTTGTGGATTTTGGTAGATAAAACTCGTTGTTTTCCGAAGATTTATAGGAAATACTTGAGATCTACAAGTGTTTCCTATCAGGAAATTAGTGAGCATGAAGAAGAAAGTTGTAGTTCCTATGTAAATACTCTCAACAACATGATCATCCAAAATATGTCTCTTTATCCCTTATTTAAAAGTTTCTTACGATTGCAGGAATGACTACACCTTGAATAAATAGAAAAAAATAGTATATGATTTGATAGGTAAGGAGTATTCTGACATGTGGGTGCCAACACGTAGGGTGAGTTTGTGAAGGCAAGTATCTAGAAGAGATATTTGAGTCCTATAGCATGAGATGCAAGTCCCCCTTGGTGGAAGTAATTGTGAACAAGGAACAAGATAACATAGTGATGTTGCAATCATTGGTTTGTAAGGTGTGTGCTTCTTGTATCTTGATTGGGGATGTTTGTAGTAGGTAGATGACTTTGATTGTAGATAGCTGTAGAAGGTGAGAGAATTTTGTTGAGGTGGGTGGTTCTCAAGACATGAGCTGATCTAGTGAGTTTTTTGGAGGAGCTTACTGAGGACAATGACACTTGTAGGCTTCATTTGATTCAGTTTATTTTCTCAATTTTGAGGTTGAATAAGTTATTATTCATAATTTTCTCTTGTTTGGAAACACAACTTATCCATAATTTATTTTACAATACACCGGTTTTTGAGTAGTTACAAAATTTCTCTGCTACTTGCTTTCTTCGTTACCAAAATGAGTTTTCAAAGCATATTGTCCAATTTAGCCCAATGATCATGTACGCAAGTCTCCGACCTTCCTCTTTTCAAGGGATTCGTCCAGAGCAAAGCTTGGGTATTGAGCAGATCAGTAATTCAAATTTTTTTAGTGTTATAGGAGGCATTATCTCTAAGAAAAATTCTTTTGTTTTGAAGAAAATAATGAAAGTCAAGCTTCATATATTCACTCTTAAAGTCTGTTAATAATATTTTAATGTGAGATAAAAATGGGTCCAATATAAATAATAAATTTTTGAAAGACGGCGATCACTTCATATTTTTAACAAAGAAAGTAAATCTTGGAATACTTAATCATTGATGAATATTACAAAATAATAATTTAGACTATTCATTTCGTAAGGTGTATCTGATCTGATACTTTAAATATAATTTATCATATTTAAACCATCTATATGTACTTTTATGTTATATAATTCTTAAAACTCACGTTATTTTTTTCATAGTGTCATATGTATATATATATTTATATAAATTCTATTTATTGAAAAATATAAAAAAATTATTTATATACTTAAATTTGAGATATGGGTAATTTAGTCTTTTATAGTGAAATCGGTAAACTTAAAAACTGAAACAAACAGTTAATATATGCTTTCAAGTTTTCATTAGCACTTAAAAAGAATGTAAGTCAAACAACAACCTATTATTCAAACAAGTTTTTGTAAAAGCCCTTTTTTTTCTACTTGTGTTTCCAAAACTACATTTTGTATAAGCAAAAACCCAACCAAACAAAGCCTTAGTCCAACCTTCCAGGGAGATTCTACATGTGATCTCCAAAGGGAGAGTAGTCATTTGACCATGGGCTATTAGCAACTATTGCTAGTGAGCATCACTTTAGCCACGTGATACTCCTTATCGAGCTCCTTGATAGGAACCTATTTATATACCTGTGAGTTACCTATTTAGGCATGCATGAGTATATAGAGGGCTTAATAGAAAGATACAAAGCAAGGCTCATGGAAAAATGATAAAAAAAAAGAGATAAACTATCTAGAATATTCTCACCTATGACAAAACTAAAAACTAAGGTATGACTATATGTTGACATAATCTTAGATTTGCCTCTGCATCAATTTGATGTAAAAATGTAGTTTTCCTTGGAGACATTCAAGAAGAAATATACATGGACATTCCACCCAGGTTCATCATTACACAAAAAACAAAGGTTGTATATAAGTTGAAGGAAGCCTTGAATGGATTTCAAAGCATTTTCCAAGAGCCTAGTTTAGGAGATTTAGTATGGAGGAAGCCTTGTATGCTATAATGCACTGACATACCTCTTAAAAAGGGAATGCAGTGTCGGACACAAGTCGGACATTGGCACATGTCTGTCAGGGCGTACACGTGTTCCAATTAATTAAATTTAATTGGACATGCATGTCCTAAATTTTTATAATAAAATTTTTATTTTTTTATATTATGTTTATCGAATAAAAATCTTTTAACACGTCCGAGAATCGTATATGCATCAATACAGTTAAACTGCCTGTATGCCTTAGGTTTTTCGACTTTTAGCTCTGCACTGTCTCTTTCCCTCGTCATCTATCCTCATCATTTTCGATTGCTCGACCAGGCTAGCCAACCGAGCCTATAGATCGCACGCTTGAAACCCGAAACATACTTATTTACGTCTTTTGTGTGACGAGCTGAGCCCGAAACCTTCTCAACGTCCTCATCAACGTCTTCTTTGAATCAACTGCTCTATTTTCCGCCCGGTACATCCGATTAGATCCGTTCTATTCACTCATTCGGTTTCACGTTCCTTTTTCACTGGTTCGTTTTCGCCATTTTTAGGGCATCAAAGGTTCCACCCCGACTTGTTTTTCCGTTGAAGCCAGAGGAGGGAAAGTGAGCAAATTTTTTGTTGTTATAATTTTTTTCTCTCTTATATTTCTGCTAGCAAACAAGTGAGAAAATTATGCATACTTTAGTTTGTTTCGTCCATTTTCTATACTTATTGTTTATTTTAGGGAAATTAAACATAGGAGTCATACATTGAAGTCATAGGAGGAATATAAAATAAATTATATCGATATTTAAGGCTCAATTTATCCATATGTTTAAAAAATTCATAATGGATGTGATTGTTATGCTAAGGCAATTAATGAAAAAAATATAGAAAGCAAAGAATGTTTTATTTATATTGAAATTCTTAAGATTATGGAACATTAACTAGTGCTAGAACTTTACATCATAGTTTTAACATTCTGGTATCTTAGTGTATGTATTTATGACAAATTCTAGTTCATGGAATTTATTGAAATAAGTGAAAAGTTAAAATGATATAGAAAATATTTAGAATATTAAAGATTTAAGATTAATAGAATAAAAATTAATTATATGATATCCAATAAACTATTATGGGAGAGAACTAGAGAAGTAGAGAAGTAAATAGATACATTCTTCGTGATATAGATTAGAGGTTAAAGAATATTATGGGAGAGAACTAGAGAAGTAAATAGATACAAATAAGAACCAAATTTTCTATTTCAATTAGTTTTAGTTTATTCTTGAAAAGTGTGTATGATTGCCTATTGCTAAGACTTTTTATTTTCCATTCCATCAGTTATTTTTAAAAGTAAAATGAGCTCTAATGTTGGTGGGGCTGGAAGTGATGAAGGTTCAACAAAGCATTTTGTAGGAGCCAATAAACTCTTATGGAATCATGTTACGAAGTTAAGAAAAATATTTGAAGGTGGAGAAAATGTGTTATTCAAATGCAATTACCGTGGTGTCACCTACAAAGGATCATACTCTAGTGTGAAAACATATTTAATTAAAATTGGTGGCTATGAAATTAAAATGTGTTCTAAGATTACTGTTCCACAATTGATATAATTGAATAGATAGGTTGATGAAGCTGAATCAAGGATGAAAATGACATTTTCTAAAGAGATACATTTTCTCTCTACTCATGGTTCATCCCACACTGCCTTCTCCTCTGTCAGAGTTGATAATGTTAGTTTATTTAGGAGTGATGGATATATAAATCTTAGAAAAGAAAAGGAGTTAATAGTAGTTCTTTAGAGAAGGCTTTTAATATGCAAATGCGAGAGCAACTTGATGCTGAAATTGCAAGGATATTTTTTTTCCAGCTCGACTTCCTTTTAACATCGTAAGGAATCCTTATTATAATAATGCTTTTACTTTTTACATGTACTAATAACATTACACGTTATGTTTCACCTGGATACAATGCAATAAGATCTGAATTATTAGAGAGGGAGAGAGAAAATATTGAGGCATTACTTGAATCTACGAAAGGAGTTTGGAATGAAAAATGTGTGAGTTTAGTGTGCGATTGTTGGATTGATCCTTAAAGAAGATCACTTATCAATTTCATAGTTGTTATAGAGAATTACCCAATGTTCATCAAAGTTATGAATTGTGAAGGGTAATATAAGAATAAATATTTCAATTCTAATTTGATTAAAGAGGTGATAGTGATGATTGGACCATCAAATGTTGTGCAGGTATCACTGATAATGCACCACTATATAGAGCTGTATGATTATTGGTGGAACAAACATATCTTTATATCTTTTGGACTTCATGTGTTGTGCATACTTTAAATCTTACTCTAAAAAAAAATTTATGCAACCAAAAATACAGATGCTAATGAAATCATTTGTGCCAAACGTCATTGGATGATAGTGGTTGGAGATGACGCTTCATTATGAAACACTTAATTAGACTGTTCATCTTTAATGATTTCTTATATTTGAGAATGTTAGTTATTGCTGAAATTATTTTCGCCTCTGTAATAATTATGTTAAGAAGATTCAAACAAATAAAAAATTCTCTTTAATCGATGGTGGTTAGTGAGAAGTGGTCTTGCTATTAGGAAGATGATGTTGGGAAGGCAATATACGTAAAAGATCTTAGATGATTTATGGCGGGATAATATCAATTATACTTTGGATTTTACTGATCCAGTTTATTATATATTGAGAGAGGCTGACACAGATAAATTATGCCTACATTTGATTTATGAGATGTGAGACTCTATATTAGCTAAATTGAAAGAAATTATATACAGGCATGAAAGAAAGGCATAGGCTGAAGACTCAAGTTTTTGAAGTGTTATCTATATTTTTCTTGAGGATAGACGGAGCAAAAGTAACACACCTCTTCATTGTTTGACTCACTCATTAAATCCAAGGTAAATTTGAGTATATCTTTTAATTTAGTTTTTAATTTGATGGCTAATGAATTAATAATTTTACTTTCTTTGTATTCTTTGAAGATATATTCAAGTAAAGAATGATTTTAAGAAGACCCCCAATTTGTCTCATCACAAAAATATTTAGAAGTTTCAAATATGAGAATGATAAGTTTGAAATGTTATTTCCCAAATGAGGAAGAGGAAAGAATTAATATAAACCTTGCAAAGTTCTTTGGATATTTAGAGGACTTTGGTGATCAAGAATCTTTGGTTGATAGATGGAGGATGGATACAAAGATGTAGTGGTTGATTTATGAAACTTCAACATCGCTACTTCAAACAATAGCAATAAAACTTCTTAGTCAAGTTTCATCCTCTTATTATGAGATAACTATGAGATAAACTGTAATCTATTTCTGATTACCTATAGTAATATATGACATATAGTTTGGAAAATAATTGATAATGTGGGATTTATCAACAATGTAGTAATTTCATGTTAAAATACTACTAACATAATATAATGATATTAAAATAACAGTCTACATAACTCTCATGTGTAGCAATATTTTTATCTATACATTATAACCTACTGTGTATCATTACTATTAAAAGATTATATATAATTTTCTTTTCTTAGATATGCTTGTTGATACACAAATAAGTATTGTGTTCATATACTTGAATATTGTATTAAAATTGTAATCTTTCCGAGCCTTATAGCTCACTAGATTTTTATTCTATCTGTTGTTAGAGGAAAAGATAAGGATAAGGTGGAAGCTGACTTGTCTCAGATTAATCTAAAACTATATTTTGTTTTATAGTGGTATGAGATGAGTCCTCAACAGAGGTATATGAACTATTATAATGAAAAGGATTTTCGATGGTTAGTTACTTTATAATTATAATTATATGCTTCCGTGTTATTGATTAATGTGGTGAAATGTGATTTGAATATTAAATGGAATAGTTATGAGCTTTGGTCATTTGAGGAATTGTGTGTTTTTCTGAGTTGCACCCTACGTGGTTTGGTGAGGTGCGCCGTGGAGTGTGAAACCCAAAGCCTAAAAAATTTATTCTAGACTTCTCAGGCTTTTTAAGATTTTAGTGAAATTCTATGCCCATAGTGAATTTATACACCCAATTTCACATTCACACAAGCCATGAGGATATTGATTATGTGACTTTTTGATAGTTATAATTCTCATATTTATACACCTTTTTTTTTTAACATTTATACGCTACATATGAAGCTCCATTATCAATTATTAGGGTTTCCCATAATTCTCATGGATTCTTTATATGTATGGGTGGCCATGCTCATATAAAGAATTACAAACTTTAGAAGGCCTTATCTAAGTTTTGTAATAGCTTTGTAGAAGGCTTGAGGTTGGTTGCACTTGTAGATTTCATACATATGGAGTAGATTAGAAACAATGTACTCATTAATATTTTGAGAAATGAAACTATGTAGATCGTCATTTTGATTTTTCTGATGTTGATTTTGCACTTTACTATACAATTTTGCACCTTTGATTATTTGCAATAGTCATCAAATTCAAAATTTCTGATGTTGCTCATTTTGCACTTTACTATACAATTTTGCACCTTTGATTATTTGCAATAGTCATCAAATACTTATATATTTGTTTTTTTTTTAAATTATTATTATATTCCCTGTAATGTTACAAATGTCATCGGAGAGGCTCTTCCCTACATGCCCGAAAGGGCATGCGTGGGACTCCTCTCGATAGGTCGATTGTATCATTACAGGTTTTGGAGTTTTAGGGCTCAACTTTGTTATACCTAGGCACGTAACAAGGCTAGTTGATGATGAGGCGATGAAATATCTTGAACTTTGTCTCGTTTTACATGTGCAAGAGTGGAAATTTTGTCAATTTCTCGTGTCGGTACCCATGCAATACGGGTCTTATTTTATAGTATTTCGAACATTCCGAACGCACTCAAGCAGCCCGATTTGTGTTTAGAGGTCATTTGGGCAACCTCGTGTATTGTCGCGCATGCGATTTGACGTTTTCAACCACTTTCACTCGATCTGCTTGCGAGAGGTCTCATTTGACTAATTTTGGCATTTTGATCGTGAAAACATGACCGGTTTTGCTATCGGAGGTCTTTTTGAGTGATTTCGTGTTCCTTTGGTATATGTCGCATTAATTATGCGATGGATTGTTGATCGCTCATCGATCTTGTCGTATGTGCTCGCTTCAATCATTAGATGTATTTTAGGGGTCAACAATAACTATTCAATTTTTGTTTGTAAAATCAAAATATTAGTGAGCTAATATGCTCACCATGATGGTTTGAAGCAAAAAAAATTATACGTGACTAGAAAAATAGGAAATGCAAGATATTTATGCAACAACTTAAGGAGAGGTGTTAACATGAGCTATAGATGGAAGAATGTCACATAAATATAGAATTATGTATCCCTCTAAAAGTCTAAATTAACCACCAATTTAGGAATTAGAATCCTCTCAATCATCCATTGATCTAATCATAATTTTATATTCTATCGATATGTTATACCACATTATTTATTTTCTAGAATAGGAGTATATTCTGTTTTCATGTATATGTACTACATACATGTATTATAAATATTGTTTGTAACCCATATTTCAGTAAGGAAAATAGGTGAGTTTATCTCCTACAATGTAACTCAATTACATACTCTTAACTCTCTTATCCATAGTTAGATAATTAGTCTTAAAAAATGCATCATGTTGTGAATATCCGATGCCTGTATTTTTCTATACATACTGCATGTATATTTATTTGTGTCAGTAGGTATATCATGACTATTGTTGGATGATAGAAACAAGGAAGTGCTGTTAAGCTGGAAGCCTGCCAATTAATGATAGTTCTGCTAGTAAATGATGACACAACAACTTTGTTAGTTTAAAAAGTCGATTCTTTTTTTTTTTTATGCAATTACTTTGGCATGCTGTAGATTAGTGATACATTTAGATTTTCTTGAAAGCTATCGGCTATATTGATAGATAATACCGCTTTTTAGATAATTTGCGGTGAATACTAAAACAATGAACGTTGTGGATGTTTCTTTAAAGTTTTCAATTTTTTTAACCTTTTGTTATTTTTTTCTTGGGGTATTGTTTATGATATTTTTTTGTCGCAATTTTCTATGTTGCATGTAACAGTTTCAGCGTGATCTTTGCTGGAGTTCAAGTTTATGTTCTATGGGTGTTTCTATAAACCTTTCTTAGAGTTAGCTCTGTTGTTATCTTTACTTTTTTTAACATGGAATTCCGCTAGCATGCTTTAATAAAAATTTTGTTAATAAACATGATGGTGTATTGGCATTACTTATCACTAAAGATGATCAAGGAAAGAAAATGTTTCTAATAAAATAATATGTTTTGTTTTCTGCAGCAAGCCTTTCTCGATTCACATAAAAATATCTGTTATGGCCATTTGACTTGTGTCTCTTATATTTTTTTTGAACACGTACAGTTAGTATTCTGTGCTTGTTTTTCCTTCCATTACTTTTTATTAGCTTTTTTGTACATTTATAGCTATTCTACCTCTGATGGAAGCTCAATGTTTTTTTTTTTGCATGCAATCGGTTATTCTCTGCCAGGAGTACCTGTTGTTTCAATGTAAGGTTATCTTTTCCTTTTCTTACCATATTTGCATACCATATGTTTCATTCTAATGAGTAATTCCATACTGTTTTCTATCCTCCATCAGTTAGTTTTAATTGATTGTGCTGAACCATGCAACAATTACTGTTAGTAGGATATCCATTGATGCGAACTTGACTGATCGTGGAGTATCCATGGCATCTCTCTCAATCTCTATCTGTCGCACCCACTGATCTTGTGTGTAGGTAGCATGGTCTCTATTTTGATTGTGGTTGGGTATCGTGGTTTTTGCTGTTGGGTATCGTGGTTTTTGCTGTTGGGTATCATGGTGTTTTTTTTGTGGAGTTACTCTGTTCCTGTTCTGTGGTTGAAAGATGTGTTTAGGTGCTCTCTACTAGGTTTGCAATCTCTGTTTGTTGACTGTAACTATCACACACGATTGGCTCCACATCGGACGAAATCACTCCCAACCAAAATCACCGACTTACCTACGATCGGACACGACGCTTCACCCACCGACATACTCACGATACAAAAATAAAACCTCCTCTCATTCAAACGGTTACGCATACTCACACGCACTCACACACTCAGAGGAACGAAAGGAACCGCAAGAAGAAAAGGAAAACTTACCTCTTCTCCAGACTCCGTCCAAACCCGACGCCACCTCTGCTCCCGCCGAAGTTCGCCGGCCTCCATCGACTCCAAAGGTTGAACCCGACGCTGACTCCGGCCTCCCGCCTCCGCCGACCGCCGTCTCCGCTCCCAAAGCTCCGCCGTGCGTGACCTAGCCCGATCGGGCTTCTTCCGTCTCCCACTCTCTATATAATATATTATAATATATAATATTATATGTATATTATAACATAACATCTGATTATATATATATATATATATATAATCTCTATTATAATATATATGTAATATTATATATATATTATTATAATATTATACATTTAATTTAATAAAAAAAAAAGAAATAGAGAGATGGAGAGAAATGAGATGATTTTCAACAGGTGTCGAAGACCCCGGTCGTCGTACCTTAGGTCCGACCGGGATGATTTCAAATTGAAGACCATACGCCGTCGATTTTTGATCCGGGTATGATGGTTTAAAATTGAAGACCCTACGCAGTCGATCTTTGATCATGGTAGGATGGTTTAAAATTGAAGACCTCGCGCCGTCGATCTTTGATCCGAGCGGGAAGAATTACGGCAATGCCGTCCCGATTTCTCCCTCGGTGGGGAGGAGACGCCGGGAGGCTGTCGAAATTTTCAATGAACAATAGAGGACTAGGACAAAAAAATTGGAAATTGATTTGAGCGAAATTCAAATATAAAATCAATTTTAAATTAAATTTGAACAAATAATATTGGACTTAAACTCAAATTGAACTCAAATCTGACTCTATTTAAAGTTGATGTGATTAATGGAGAACAAACCTTCAAATGGCATGTAAGCGATGAATGATAAGTCAAAATGACTCAAATTATTCAATCAAAATAATAACATTAAATTTGATCCAAATCTAATAATGTAGATTGTGTTAATGGGGAGTAACACAATCTTGTTTTAAAAATTCAAAGAAAATTAATAATTGATTTTGACTTTAGTTGATTATTCAAGAAAAATTTGGCAACAAAGTTTTGAGATTATATGAAATCAAAACATTTTTGATTTGATGCATCTTTTAGACAACTCATTTAATTGTGTTGATCTACAAAGCTAAAAGCTATGCCACGGTGATTAGAGGTTTAATGACTACTTGTTAATTCAACATACCTATAGATATAATGAGTTTATATTCATTTGAATGTGTGTAGTGCATTACATACACATCCAAGACAACAAGTTGGGATGAATGCCAACACTTGCAAGCAATGATAAAAAAAAAGCTTATGATATACACGATAGTTTATCTACAAGTTAAATTGATAACTCTCGAATACTCATGGATAACCCACGAATAGATCCAATAAAATTTGCAACTCAACGTCACCGGATCCGCAACATGTGTGCAAGCGGACAGAAGGCGTTCGTAGTCCCTTAAATGAAATTTTGAGCATTTCCAAATAAAATCATTCTCACAAATTGATCATATTTAAATATTTTTAAATTCCCCCTTATGCATTAAATATGATCCCTTAAATTAAATTACCCTACATGTGCTCCGATAAATCTATTACAAGTACAAACACAAATGTCCGAGAATGCTGCGCAGGGTCAAATGATATCACCTGTATGTACTCCAATCGTCACATCTAAATCCCAAATCTGACGATTCGAGAATGCTGCGCGGGTCTAATATTCAAGTTTCATCCTCCTCCTTGAAAGGACCGGAGTTGACACGACTTGAATAACAAAATGTCTCTCAAAATCCTACGAAAATACAAGTGACCTTAATGTCACCCCGATGATGGCCATATTGATCGAAAATCTCAACCGGAGGGGTCAAATTTCAAATCTCAAATGTCAAATCTCAAATCAAACAAGAGCCCAAATTCTTAAAATCAAATCTATCAACTAAAAACTTAAAACTAAAAAAAATCATCCACCTCCCGCAATCGCTTGTCGGGGGTGATAAATCTGAAATTAACCTCAGCTCACAAAGGGCGAATGTATGTCGGGTGTATCACTACGATTCATCCTCAAACAGTCTCTTGCCAACAGGGATGTGGCACGTGCCCTCTGATCGGGTGGTTTCGCCGCAAAATGACACCATTATATTACGATCACGGCCAAAGCCCATATGTTCCCTAAAGGCGTCAAACCCTTGAGCGATGGATCATAGGGTATATTCGATAGGCATAAAGCCCTCTGTTAGCTAAGGTGGATTCCGATATATCCCCTTAGACAAATATCAACCCAGGTCTACAAGGTATTCTTGGACGAAGCAACCCATGGCTGCCGACAAGTTGCCTTCTGTCAGGTTGGGTCGACTACCTCCTCTGACTAAGTAGACCAAGGAATATGACAGCCCGGGACGACGGAACCATGAGATCTTGATCGGGCTCGTCTTCATTCCCCCCACCATCAGTTTTTAGTTTATGGTGATAAACTCTAGATTTCAAATCATCCGAATTCAAAATTTAAACCCTAAAATTATTGCTATTATACGATAGGTTCATAACCTATGTGATATCCTTAACGACTAGCCTTAATCGAAAGTTTTCTCTTATTATTGGGAGGGGTAATTAACTATAGGGGCTTGCGCCTATAGGAAACCAGAACTCAGATCAAAAAGTCCTCACCAAATGAGGGCGAAATCTCTGGGTAATGTCTTATCTAAAACCCAATCTGCCTTCTGAAAATTTCCCCGGGATCACATACCAAAATGGAATTTTTCGGAGCCCACAGATTTCTGGCGACTCCACTGGGGATGGTTTCTCTTTCCATCTTTGGCTAGTCATTTAAATGCTATAGTAGCAGCTAAAATATTATGCTCTATACGGTGAACATTATGATGTGACATTTGGTCTTTATGTCCAAAGATCCATCAATGAAAGGTCCCGATAGAGCTGAAAGCTATCATCTTTTTATGATGGTAAAGCAAAGAAAGAGTAAATATATGTACGGTGAGCATCGGGGTGTGACACTTGGATATATATCCAAGAATCCACTGCCGAGAGGTCCTGACATAAGAAAAAAAAAATATAGAGACTCACATCTCTAGAAAAAATATATATACTCAAAGAATGGTGTGACATCTAGTGTGTACTCCTAGAGATATTCCATTAAAGAAAATCATCAAAAAGTGGGTTACAAAGATGACCCTTACATATAATGTTCTTGATGATCGACATTTTGAAGAATCCTTCAAGAAATCCCATAACTTTCTAAATATATCCTCTCAGATTGAAGAAGATCATTGCTCGACTTCACCAGTGACGTTCTTCTCAAAGAGCAAGCATAGGAAATAAAAGAGATCTTCTATAAATTTAGGGATTATTTTGTCTGGACATATGCTGAGATGTCAAGTTTATCCCGTGATGTGGCGATTCACAAATTAGTCATCAAACCAGATGTCACTCATATCAAGCAAGCTCCAAGGATAATGATATTGGAGATTGAAGACTAAGTGATTATAAAAAAAACAATGAAGCTCATAGAGGCGGGCTTCATTCGAGAAGAAAAATATGTCAATTGGATCTCAATATTTTCTTGGTGAAGAATAAGAACGGTCAGATTTGTATTTGTATCAATTTTTTTGGATCTCAATAAGAGGGATCGTTAGGATTCAATCAAATCAAGATGGCACCTGAAGATGAAAAGCATACATCTTTCAGGACTCCTATCGGCATATTCTACTACACAGTCATGCCCTTTGGCTTGAAGAATGCGGGAGCTACATACCAAAGAGCCATGACACATATATTTGATGAGCTTATCCACCAGAAAGTTGAATGTTATGTGGATGATCTTGTTGTGAAAAGTATAGATCGAAAAGATCACCTCCAAGATTTGAGAATTATATTTGAAAGAATCAGAAAATTCAATCTCAAAATGAATCCACTCAAATGTGCTTTCGGAGTTTCTTCAAGAAAATTTCTTGGGTACGTTGTACGGCACCGAGGAATTGAGGTGGATCCTAACAAAGTCAAAGCAATCATAGAAATGCCGCCTCCAAAAAGTCTCCGTCAACTTCGTTCTTTACAAGGACAACTTGCATTTATACGATGGTTCATCTCAAATTTATCAGGCAGATGTCAACCATTTGCAAAGCTGATGAAGAAAGACGTTTGTTTTAAATGGGATGATGAATGCCAAGAAGCTTTTGATAATATCAAGAGATATCTTCTGAGCCCACCCATCCTTGCAGCACCAATTCCTGGGAAGCCTCTTATCCTATAAACTGCAGCGTTGGAAGAGTCCCTTGGAGCATTGCTAGCTCAGCACAATGAAGAAGGCAAAGAAAATGCACTATACTATATCAGTCGAAGATTGATCGGAGCAGAAATATGCTACTCTCCAATTGAGAAGCACTGTCTGGCATTGATATTTGCTGTCCAAAAGCTCCGCCATTATATGCTGTCACATAAAATAACACTGATATCAAAGATCGATCCGCTGAAATTCTAGATGACAAGACCAGCATTGACAGGTCGCCAACAAGGTGGGCAATGATACTTCTGCAATTTGATATCACATATGTCCCTCAAAAAGCAGTGAAAGAGCAAGTTTTAGCAGATTTTCTTGCCGCACATCCCGTTCCTACAGAGTCGCCGCTCAATGACGATCTGCCCGATGAACAAATTCTAGTTGTTCTAGAAAATGAGAAATCACAAATGTGGGAAATGTATTTTGATGGTGCATCGTCAATTAAACCTGCCCGACCCCCAAACCTTCCCAAAGCTCGAGCCGGCATCGGTCTTATTTTCATAGCGCCAAATAGAGGGATAATGAGATTCTCATTTGGTTTAACTGAACCCAGAACTAACATTGAAGCAGAATATGAAGCTTTAATAGCGGTTCTTGAAATCGCTATTTCAATGGAAATTCAAAATCTCAAAGTTTTTGGTGATTCTCAACTCATTATAAATCAAGTAATGGGTATTTATAAAATTGGCAGAATCGGATTGATTCACTATCATAGGCGAGTTCTCGAGCTCATGAAGCAAATTACAAATATCACATTAATTCAAGTATCTCGAGCTCATAACAGTAAAGCAGATTCTTTAGCAAAACTTGCTAAAGAAATGGGAAGCATGAATGACGAGCCAGTACTAATTAGTGTCAACACACGTCGAGTACTAGAACCAGCAATCTTGTGCTCCCCGCAGGTAGAGGGGTCAATAAATCCAAGTCAGGAGGATATAACTTCAGTTATTCCTCACTCTCCCCAACAAATTATTCCTGAAAATCAACAAGATAAACCTCAGATGTTTACAGGAAGAAAATTTGGTAGAGCATCTGAATCTTGGCTTGAATGCCTAGAAGTTGAAGAGCAAAATGACTGGAGACAACCTTTCATCGACTACTTCAGAGAAAACAAACTTCCCGCAGATAAATCATTAGCTACACAGATCAAGAAGAGAGCATTGCGATATGCGTTTGTCAACAATACGCTATATCGAAGGTCATTTGAGCAAATGTGACTGCGATGTTTAGGGAGGGATGAAGCTGATAAGGTTATTTCTGAAGTTCATGAAGGACTATGCGGTGCACACCAATCATGTCCTAAAATGGCCATTAAAGTTAAAAGAATGGGTTATTACTGGCCATCAATGGTAAAAGATTGTACCAATCATGCAGATATATGTCATGAGTGTCAAATTCATGGCAATATTATACATCAACCTCCAAATCCTTTACATCCCACAATAGCATCCTGGCCATTCGAATGTTGGGGGACAGATATAATAGGGCCCATTGATCCACAATCATCTGCTGGGCATCGCTTTATATTAGCGGCAACAAACTATTTTTCTAAATGGGCTGAAGCAGTTCCATTCAAAGAAGTCACTGCTCATCATGTGATTAACTTCTTTACTCATAACGTTGTCTATAGATTTGGTGTACCGCGCCGCATAATCTTAGACAACGGTACAGCTTTCAAAAATATCAAGATTTACAAATTCATTGAGCAACATAAAATTGATTGGCGATATTCATCAATCTATAATCCAAGGACAAATGGATTAGCAGAAGCCTTCAACAAAACGCTCGTAAAGCTGCTCAAGAAAATTCTTACAAAAAAATAAAAGAGAATGGCATACTAAGTTGGCAGAAGCATTATGGGCATATCGTACTACATACGAAACACCAACGAAAGCAACTCCTTATGCATTGGTGTTTGGAGTTGAAGCTGTATTGCCACTCGAAGTTGAGTTACCTTCACTTCGGGTAGCTGTTCAGTATGATCTCACAGAAGAACAAAATGCTTGCCTACGAATGGAAGAGCTTGATGCGTTGGATGAAGTCCGACTCCAGGCTCAACAAAATTTAGAGATTTTTCGAGCAAGAATGGTGTAGTCTTTTGACCGTATGGTACGCCATCGAGCATTTCAAGAAGGAGAACTGGTGCTAGTGCTGAGAAGACCCATTATCCCACACCGAAGGATTGGTGGTAAATTCGAACCAAATTGGGAAGACTCTTTTGTTATCGAAAAGGTGTACCAAGGAGGAGCATATCAACTTATTGATTTAGAAGGTCGACGACCTATTCCCCCGATTAATGGGAGATACTTGAAGAAGTATCATTCTTAAGAAAAACAAGCTGAAGATTTTTCTCTTATAAATAAAAAAAAAAATATTTCTAAGATGTCTTAGAAATTCTCCCACAAGACAGGGAGCATTTTTAAGTTTAAAAATGCAAAAAATCTGATGATTGATGAAATTTCCCTTCAAGACAGGGGGCATTTTAAATATTTATTTGGGTTATCATCGAACTCCAAATAAATATTTAAAATTATTCATGAAGCTATCACAGCATAAATACAGGGCAGAAGTTGATGCCTTCAAGCAAGCAAATATACAATCATTGTCAAAATTTTGCCAAAATCTCGAAGTTCAGATTGAGAAGAAATTTTGATCTGACAACTTCAACAAATCAAATTCGACAAGTATGAACTGTCATAGTACAAGTCCAGTGCTCAAACAGATATAATATCAGTCTCAACAAGCCTTTATGCGGCCGAGCCACTGATAGCTTTACTTACTCAACAAGCCGTGATAAGAGGCCGTAGAAGGAAAGCACCTGTTTTGCTAGCTGGATGACAAATACTATGAAGTTTGATATTTATCAAATTTAACAAATCAAACCAGTTCAGATTCAAAAGATTTTCTCAACTAACAAATGGATTGAGGCAAAATTCAGAAAATTCTCAGTCAAGTCAAAGGCACCAAGTCACAATAAAAACTTCTTTCAAATTTAGAAGCATAATCCTTCAATAAATCTGTCAAGCACAAAGCTAAGATCGAAGGAGCTTCATTTCTTCAATATGTCCGACAAAGCGCAAATCTCAGGACCGAAGAAAATTATCCCGCAGTTCTTATAAAGCTATAGGCTGAACTAAAGAAATATTGTCATCATCAAAGTCCGCCATACAAAAAAGCTTTGGACAGATGACTATTTACCACCGACCTAATATAATTCTAAAGGATTTAGGTCATCAATATATATTATTCATCAAGCCCATGAAAGCACAAAGCTATGGCAGCAGAAATGTTAATTCATGATAAATCGTAGAGATAAATCATGGATCTCCAAAGACCCTCTATGTGACATCTAAAATTTAATTTTAGAGATCCGTAGAGTCAACCAGTTTACAACAAACATGATCTGCTATAGAGCGCATATCATATTTGTTGGGGGACATTTATTGACTGTAACTATCACACACGATTGGCTCCACATCGGACGAAATCACTCCCGACCAAAATCACTGACTTACCTACGATCGGACACGACGCTTCACCCACCGACATACTCACGATACAAAAATAAAACTTCCTCTCATTCAAACGGTTACGCATACTCACTCGCACTTACATGCTCAGAGGAACGAAAGGAACCACAAGAAGAAAAGGAAAACTTACCTCTTCTCCAGACTCCGTCCAAACCCGACGCCACCTCTGCTCCCGCCGAAGTTCGCCGGCCTCCATTGACTCCAACATTGAACCCGACGCTGACTCCCGCCTCCCGCCTTCGCCGACCGCCGAGCCGACCGCCGTCTCCGCTCCCAAAGCTCCGCCGTGCGTGACCTAGCCCGATCGGGCTTCTTCCGCTTTGCTTCTTCCGTCTCCCACTCTCTATATAATATATTATAATATATAATATTATATGTATATTATAACATAACATCTGATTATATATATATAATCTATATTATAATATATATGTCATATTATATATATATTATTATAATATTATACATTTAATTTAATAATAAAAAAAGAAATAGAGAGATGGAGAGAAATGAGATGATTTTCAACAGGTGTCGAAGACCCCGGTCGTCGTACCTTAGGTCCGACCGGGATGATTTCAAATTGAAGACCATACGCCGTCGATCTTTGATCCGGGTATGATGGTTTAAAATTGAAGACCCTACGCAGTCGATCTTTGATCATGGTAGGATGGTTTAAAATTGAAGACCTCGCGCCGTCGATCTTTGATCTGGGCGGGAAGAACTACGGCAATGCCGTCCCGATTTCTCCCTCGGTGGGGAGGAGATGCCGAGAGGCTGTCGAAATTTTCAATGAACAATAGAGGACTTGGACAAAAAAATTGGAAATTGATTTGAGCGAAATTCAAATATAAAATCAATTTTAAATTAAATTTGAACAAATAATATTGGACTTAAACTCAAATTGAACTCAAATCTGACTCTATTTAAAGTTGATGTGATTAATGGAGAACAAACCTTCAAATGGCATGTAAGCGATGAATGATAAGTCAAAATGACTCAAATTATTCAATCAAAATAATAACATTAAATTTGATCCAAATCTAATAATGTAGATTGTGTTAATGGGGAGTAACACAATCTTGTTTTAAAAATTCAAAGAAAATTAATAATTGATTTTGACTTTAGTTGATTATTTAAGAAAAATTTGGCAACAAAGTTTTGAGATTATATGAAATCAAAACATTTTTGATTTGATGCATCTTTTAGACAACTCATTTAATTGTGTTGATCTACAAAGCTAAAAGCTATGCCATGGTGATTAGAGGTTTAATGACTACTTGTTAATTCAACATACCTATAGATATAATGAGTTTATATTCATTTGAATGTGTGTAGTGCATTACATACACATCCAAGACAACAAGTTGGGATGAATGCCAACGCTTGCAAGCAATGATAAAAAAAATCATAATGTCTCCCAAAATCCTACGAAAATACAAGTGACCTTAATGTCACCCCGATGATGGCCGTGTTGATCAAAAATCTCAACTGGAGGGGTCAAATTTCAAATCTCAAATGTCAAATCTCAAATCAAATAAGAGCCCAAATTCTTAAAATCAAATCTATCAACTAAAAACTTAAAACTAAAAAAAATCATCCACCTCCCGCAATCGCTTGTCGGGGGTGATAAATCTGAAATTAACCTCAGCTCACAAAGGGAGAATGTATGTCGGGTGTATCTCTACGATTCATCTTCAAACAGTCTCTTTCCAACAGGGACGTGGCACGTGCCCTCTGATCGGGTGGTTTCGCCGCAAAATGACACCATTATATTACGATCACGGCCAAAGCCCGTATGTTCCCTAAAGGCGTCAAACCCTTGAGCGATGGATCATAGGGTATATTCGTTAGGCATAAAGCCCTCTGTTAGCTAAGGTGGATTCAGATATATCCCCTTAGACAAATATCAACCCAGGTCTACAAGGTATTCTTGGACGAAGCAACCCATGGCTGCCGACAAACTGCCTTCTGTCAGGTTGGGTCGACTACCTCCTCTGACTAAGTAGACCAGGGAATATGACAGCCCGGGACGACGGAACCATGGGATCTTGATCGGGCTCGTCTTCATTCCCCCCACCATTAGTTTTAAGTTTATGGTGATAAACTCTAGATTTCAAATCATCCGAATTCAAAATTTAAACCCTAAAATTATTGCTATTATACGATATGTTCATAACCTATGTGATATCCTTAACGACTAGCCTTAATCGAAAGTTCTCTCCTATTATTGGGAGGGGTAATTAACTATAGGGGCTTGCGCCTATAGGAAACCAGAACTCAGGTCAAAAAGTCCTCACCAAATGAGGGCGAAATCTGTAGGTAATGTCTTATCTAAAACTCAATCTGCCTTCTGAAAATTCCCCCAGGATCACACCTAAAATGAAATTTTTCGGAGCCCACACTGTTTGGTAGGAGTTTTTGGAGTTTTGTTGTTGGGTGTTTGCAAGTGGACTTTCGATGGTGTGATGTTCTAATATATTTTTAAACAAGTTAGGTCTCGCACATTAACATTTGGTATGGCCCATCTTTTTGCAATATTGTGTCCATATGAGCTTTGGCAATACAATCAATGGTGGTGGTATGGTTCTTATGGACGAAAAAATGTGAATTATGGGATTTCTCCTAGTTGAGCTTTTGTATTTCTCCTTTTTATTTGTATTGAAAAATGTAAGGGACTTTATGATTATAAAATGCATCTGAGACATGTAAGGGGAAATTTTATTTTTAAATTAACTTTTGGTTGTATTTATTTTAAATACATTTGGATTATTCTCTTAAAAGTGTCATTTGTCCATATAGTAGAGTTATCATATATATATATATATATATATATATATATATATGATTTACTAATGGTCAACAAAATAAACTTATGGAACTTAATAGATATTTATTCTGCCCATCATTTGCTCTTATAGAATTAAATTTATCATTGGAAAAAAAGCATTTTGGTTTTTCTTTTTTACTTGCATCATCTTTTATTGCATTATTCATTATGTATGTACATGATTTTCATGAAAATATTCACAAAAAACTTACTTTTTATTATGATGATTAGAAGTTACTGAAGATATGAATTGAAGATATATGAAATTCAAATCTGCTAAGAAGATAATGATTTATCAAAGTTCTGAAATATTATTTATGTGACCCCTTCAACTATTAATTGTTAGAAAAATAAGATTTTATGAAGTTTTATTACAAATTGGTATGATTGCTTACAAGTTAGAAATTCATCAAATTTGACGTTAGCCTAGTTTTTAATTTATTTAGTTTGACCTTATATTATGAACCATGAATGAATGCCATTGAATTCTCTCTTTTCACCTTCTCCTTTGGCATTCACATCCAAAACATTTGCACAATTCTCAAACTTCTATGTAAATTAGGGTTGTAAAGAAACTAGCGTACATGATGAATAGCTCAAAACTTATTAATATTAGGTTTGTTATGTTAATTTATTTGGATAATTAAGCAAGTTTGAGCAAAATTGTAGAAGTTTGACATATAAATTTAGCTTGAATATTGACATGCACGTTAATTTATATTCATAAACACAATTGTTAATTAATGAATAGCTCGGTTAACTGCTCTATAAAATGCTCATTAAATTATTTCTTAGTAAATTTTTGAAGACAAAATTATATTCTTGCATGAGTGCATCAATTTTTCATATATTTTAAACCCTTAAAATGAAAAAATTCAAACAAATAGCTTGCTACATATATTAAAACCATAGTTTATAAACATTTCAACTTCACTTTCAGATTAATATATTGTGAATAATGTCAATTTTATTTAATATTTTCTAACTCATTTATGTTTGCCGATAAGCCTATATGTTTTAGCCATAAGCATCAAATATATAATTTATAAGGATTGCAAGAAGAAAACTTATAAAAATCTTGAATAATATTTTAAAACTTGGGTCATGTTTAAGTTTGGGTCAAACTTGATAAAAAAAATATATGTAACAATATATGCATGTCGACTCAGGGTTGAGATTTTCTTATGAAACTAGTATGTTGCACAACATGATTTTAAGCCAAAAAAATTGAGGGTTTATATATTACAAGTAACCAGCTAATTTAATAACTTACTTTCTTTAAATAGAAATAACCAGTACTATAATTAAAACCTAATTAGTAATAAAATGATCTAAATAATTTGAGAAATTCAGCAAGAAATTACAAGCATATTTAATTAAAAATCAAATTAATTTTTAACATGTCACTTTTTAATCAAAATCAAGTGCAACAAACATGCTAATATGTAATATTTTAAAGGAAATAATGCAAAGAGCAAAAATTCCATAGTAAAATTAGATGTCACACCAGTTTAAGGAGAGGACTTCCCCCGAAATTAGGTACTAACCCTTTTATTTCACTTGAACAAACCACACATTCAACTTGCACTAGGTTAACTCCTTTAGCCTCCTCCTCGGAGTCGGTATACCACACATTTAACTTGCACTCACATTCAACTTTTATTTAAATAAAAAGTTACCAACTGCATATCTCAAAATAGACTTCTCATAATGTAAACTTGTAGATTTGGTTGACTCATAATTCAACTTAATTCAGTTTTAAATTAAAATCCTAAAAGATAATAACCAGTTCAGTCATTTTTTCAATTACAAACTCCAAGCCATTGGATCCCCTAAGGATCTGCATGCCTCAACAGCGCAATAGAAGGTGCACAAGAATTATGCATGCTGCCTCCAAACTAGGAAATTATATGATAGCTTTTATTTAAATCAAAAGTTACCAACTGAATATCTCAAAATAACAATTTGTATACTTCTCATAATCTAAACTTGTAGATATGGTTGACACATAATTCAACTTAATTCCGTTTTAAATTAAAATCCTGAAAGATAATAACCAGTTCAATTTTTTTTTTCAATTCCAATCTACATGCCATTAGATCCCTTATGAATATGCATACCTCAAGATTGCAATAGAAGGTGCACAAGAATTATGTATGCTTCCTCCAAACGACCTTTAAAATTCCAGCAAAACACTTGCAAAATAGCAGTCAAAGAAAATCTCCAAATAATCACCACTCTCTTAAAACAACAACTTTAATTGAAGGATAAGTCGAACCATCCACTACCTTTTTCCAAAGAAACTTACGGTGCCCATGTTACAATTCCTTAAACCAACAACAGCATAGCCAGAAGAAAACCATGTCTCCAAAGCTTCAAATAGTAGTCAGCTCACATTTTTTGCGAATAATTTAATTGAATAAAGAAGAAATTTAGCCAAACCTTATGAATAAACTTAAGATAGGAAATAATATCAACCGTCTCAATTATCATTATTGGCAAATTCTTAATCAAAGAAATTAAATAAACAAACTAATAAAAAGAAACAACTTAGCTATGCATAGATCATTGTTTTAGTTGACATTTTTGAAAAGAATAGACAAGAATATTCCATCTATCTACCCCAGTTGAATAAATTTCAGTATGATGAATTTAACATTTAATTTCATCAAGCTTATGCTGACATGAATTATGTCCGTATTGAAAGTGATTTATGTATCAACAAAAATATGCGTGCCTTGCTAATGAAGTATATATTTTTAGAATCCACGATTAGTAGTGGATATGATTTCAATATCTATAATAGCATAAAAAACTATATACATAGAAGTATTTGGCAGAAGATTGGAAGTGGACTCACAAAGAACAGGTAAAAAAAGATTATGAATTGACGGAATTTATCTTAGACTTATGAAATTATGTCAAATCAGACACTGTAAATTGAAGCTTATATTAGATTTTTCAATTTGTAGGCATCATTATTTCAAATGCATTGCAAAATTTTAGATGTTTATCTTCCTTGCCTTTAATTTCTTAAAAGTTCCTAATGAAAGTCTTTTTGACATAACTTATTAGCCAACAGGCTGAATTGTTTTTCAATTATCTGATCAAATGAGCCTTTTTCAGTTGAAGAGAATGACTCTCATCTGGTTTAAATTCCACATACCTATTGTTCACATCCACCAAAAGCTTGTCATTGTCATAATTAGTAGCCAGTTTTATAGGAATATCCTTAAAGAAATCATGCTTTTTCTTGTGAATGATTGCACAAATGTGATAGGCTTCGATTCTACTTCAATTTCAAGAAGATCAAAAGGATTTTTTTTGTTGATATTCCGTGACAATCTGAAATACTCTTACCAGTAGACCTATTGACAGATCAAGTGTATGCAAAATTAGACCAAAAAAATTTCAAATCCACTTGAAGCATGGTATTTTATCAAGCAACGCAATAGATATCCCAAGTTTATGTTTTCTATGTTTGTTTGTTCATCAATTTATGGATGGAACGCTATTGTAAATTTAAGTTGTAATCTAATTTTCTTTCAATGAGTTATCCAAAAATGCATGCATGAATTGCAGATTACTCTCAAATGTTTTAAATAAGAAACTTAATTTTAATACTTCATACAGATATAATTTAGCAATGTGAGGTGGATCAGTAGTTTTAGATATTGTCGGACTTTGTGTCAATTTGGAAAATGATCAACCATTACTCACTATATTCATTGAAAACATAATATAAAGTTCATACTTATATGGCTTACGTGGAATTAATTAAAATGTATACAACCTTATTTTTGTTTTTTCATCTCTAGTAGACTAACAAATTCTACATCGTGAAATAATGCATTCTACATCTCTTTTTAAATTTGGCAAAGAAATTTCTATCTTTAGTCATTGCAATGTTTTTATTTTTACTAAAAAGTCTAAACAAAATCGACAAAAGTTGAATTTCATTGCATAAATTTTCATGGTTAGGTGCATTCCTTATTGCAAATTTTAACATAGGACTATATGTAGCCTTTTGGATAAAACAAGAGGTGCTCCTTTTGATATTTTTCTGTTCCCTCGAAATGGGAATGGATATGATCCACTTGTGAACTTGCTAAAAGCAAATGCTTATTCCTAATCTGAATTATGCTTTTCTGTGCCAAACTAAATGTTTACTTACCTTTTCACAAGGTTTCTGAGAAAGCTTCTTACAGAAGATTTGCCTAGACTTTTTGTTCGTCCAAGAAAGATTGTGCTTGATTTCCAAAAGGGTAAAGCTCTTGGCCCTATTACAGATAACTTTAAAGCCGATACAACTGAAGAAGGAAACAAAGACTTTGTTGGGGAGTTATCTGTGACTCTTGTTGATGCTCGCAAACTTGCTTTTGTGAGAATTGGTATCTATGCTATTTTCCTTTTGCTAATTTTTCATTTATTTTTACTTAGTTTGGTCGCAAATGTGTCACCACCTTTGAACTCTTATAATGCATTTTGTAGGAGTTGATGCAAACTGAGAATTTCTCTTTCTACCTATGGTTTTTTCAAAAACCTGCCATTCTGATAGTTTGTGTGAGCATGTATATTTTCAAACTGGTAGCCATGAATTTGTCTCAAGAACGTTGCCTCATCCTGAGTAGTGGATGTAGTTGATTCTTTAGACTGCCATTTTCAGCAGCAAAGATTTTTAATTCCTGTTATTATATGTTTGATAAAACTTCTATTGAGCGTGCGTGCACTTATTTGTATTTAAATAAATACTTTTTTAATCATTTACTTTGTCTAATGCATTTACAGGTAAGACAGATCCGTATGTTGTTCTAAAACTAGGCGATCAAGTGATTCGAAGTAAAAAGAACAGCCAAACAACTGTCATTGGGCCACCAGGAGAGCCAATCTGGAATCAAGTAAGCACTATAATTACTTATTTTCATTATAATTTTTGCTTTTGTATCAAAACTCTATCTTCTTTTACATTTACTTAAATGATGTGGAATTTTCTTTTGAACAGGATTTTCTCCTATTTGTTTTGAACCCTAGAAAACAGAGATTACAAATTGAAGTTATAGATTCTTTTGGTTTCAGTTATTTCACTCTCGGGGCAGGGGAGGTATACTTTTGTTTTATATGTATGATCTTCAATTCATGGCTGAAGTACAAATTTTGATTTTCTTTGATATTATATTATTTCACTTTGTTATCAATTTCAGAGAATTGATTGAGTGTATTTCATTTCTACTTGTATATGATTTATGCAATTCTAGGAAATCATTTTTTAGTTAAAAATATGAAATTGAGGAATAAAATTAAATACAAAAATATTTATAATAGTTCACTGATTGATAAGTTGGTAGTAGAAATCTCACAGATAAATGAGATGGTATTAGAACAGGAAAGAAAGCGGTGGAAGTCTTGGTGCATTTCATTTTAAGATTTGATATTCACTTTGTCAAAAATTAGACCGATTTTTTCAGCATATTTTATTTCAACTTGTAAAAAATTCATACAATCCTAGGATAACATCTAATAAGAAAAATATGAATTCAAGGAATTTAATTAATTATTACAGTAGTTCAAGGATTGATGAGTAGGTAATAGGAATCTGATAGGAAACACTTGGATTTCCAAGTGTTTCACACCAAAACCAAGAGGATCCAAAGGAAAAACTGCTGTCCACAGCAGAAAAAACAGCCAACTGCACGAAAATCTGAGAGGAAACGTAGGAAAAACCACTGCAAACACTTTTATTTCGATAACGGATGAAAAGCACTTGCAAGATACAGTTTCCTTCAATTCGAGAGGAAGGAAAAACTCTCCAAAAGATCTCCGGCGAAGCCAAGAGCCCAAGACACCAAAACCTAGATCTCAAAACAATTCAAATTCAAGATAACCCAAATATCCCCCTAAACTCCTCCTTATACAAAATTAATCATAAAGGATAATAATAAACTTCCTAAAACAGCCCTCACATTCAAAATTTCCCTCCTAAACCTCCCCCCAAGCGCTCACGTGGACCTCACGCTCCGCCCGCCCCCTGTTTTCTCCGCCTGGAGTAACAGTGGACCGGTCCGGGTTGGACCGGTCCAGCCGGCCCCTCCTGGGCCGGCGTAACATTACCGCCCTCCCAAAGAATCACCTTGTCCTCAAGGTGAAAATCAGGGAACTGCTGCTTCATCCTCCCATATGGCTCCCACGTAGCCTCGTAGTCAGGAAGATTCTTCCACTGGATCAATACTTCCTTAGTATTATCTTCTTTCTGGCGAACACCCCTCAGCTCCAACGGTTCCATGATCACTTCTAACTCCTCCGTAAGTGTGGTCGGCAGCTCGGGAATAGTAATGTGGTCACCAATGGCCTTTCTCAACTGTGAGACGTGAAAAACCGGGTGCATTGTCGCCGATGGGGGTAATTTCAGTCGATAAGCTACTGCCCCAATCTTTTCCAACACTTCATAAGGACCAAAGTACCTTGGGGCCAGCTTTTCATTCCTCCTGTTGGCGACTGTCTTCTGCCTGTATGGACGAAGCTTCAAGAACACCTTATCCCCTGCCTCAAACTGGATATCTCTTCTATGCCCATCTGCTTGCTTCTTCATAATTTGCTGCGCCCTCAGCAATTGCCTCTTCAACTCTTCAAGCACTCGGTCCCTTTCCTCCAAGTACTCTTCTACTGACGAAACCGGGGTACTGCTGCTCCCAAAGTGTACCAAGTGTGGGGGATCCCGCCCATACAACACCTTGAATGGAGTCATTTGTGAAGCCGAGTGAAATGACGTGTTGTACCAGTACTCAGCCCAGGATAACCACTTTGCCCATAGCCTTGGTGTCTCCGAAACAAAGCATCTTAGGTACGTCTCCAAGCTCTTGTTGACTACTTCCGTCTGTCCATCCGTCTGTGGGTGGTAGGCTGTGCTCCTCTTGAGCACTGTTCCCTGCAATCTGAATAACTCCCTCCAGAAATGGCTGAGGAATACCTTGTCCCTATCTGATACGATCGCTTCTGGTACTCCGTGCAGTCTGATCACTTCCCTGATGAAAGCTGACGCTACTGTCACTGCGGTGTAGGGATGTCTGAGTGGAATGAAGTGTGCATATTTGCTAAGCCGGTCCACCACTACCAGTATCACCGTGAATCCTTCCAACCTGGGTAATCCATCGATGAAATCCATGGACACTTCCTCCCAGACTTTGTTTGGAAGTGCCAATGGTTGTAGTAAACCTCCTGGGGTCATGGCCATGTATTTGTTTCTTTGGCAGACCTCACAACCCGCCACCATCTCCTCCACGTCTTTATGCATCCCCTTCCAATAAAGTTCTGTTGCCAGCCTCATGTATGTCTTCTGAACTCCTGAGTGACCCCCAACTGAGCTACCATGAAATTCCTGCAACAGTTGGGGAATGTGTATGGAAGTTCGTGGCATCACAAACCTCCCCTGGTACAATAGTCTCCCCCCTTCAATGTAGTAACCCGGGTGACTACTCCTATCTTTCTCCAGATCATCCCTGATCTTCCTCAGTCCCTCGTCCAGCATACTTTCTTCTTTGATGGCCCCCCAATCTACTATCAATGGCGCTGACACAACCAACTCTTGAATCTCCCCAACGCATCTGGATAAAGCATCGGCCGCCTTATTCTCCAAACCAGGCTTATAGTGGATCTCAAAATCATAGCCTAATAGTTTGGATAACCACCTCTGATGCTCTTCGGTCACCATTCTTTGCTCTAACAAATACTTCAAGCTCCTCTGATCAGTCCGTACAATGAAGTGTCTTCCCAAGAGATATGGCCGCCACTTTTGGATTGCCAAAACAATGGCCATCAGCTCTCTTTCATACACTGACTTCAATCTAGCTCTGGCTGAAAGCACTTGACTGAAGTACGCTACTGGCCTGTGATTCTGCATCAACACCGCCCTAACCCATATCCTGAGGCATCTGTCTCTACTACAAAAGACTGTTCAAAGTTTGGAAGAGCTAGAACAAGGACAGTCGTCATGGCCTCTTTCAACCTCTCGAATGCCTGAGTGGCCGCCTCTCCCCAGCAAAAATTATCCTTCTTCAGCTGCTCAGTCAAAGGCCAGGCAATGGTACTGTATCCCTTCACGAACTTCCTGCAGTATCCCGTCAATCCTAGAAAACCCCTCAATTCCCTGAGGTTCCTAGGTAGCGGCCATTTCTGCATTGCTTCAATTTTAGTTTGATCCGCTGCTACTCCTTCTTGTGATACCACATGTCCCAAGTATTCCACACTTGCCTGAGCAAAACTGCACTTCTTCAGGTTGGCTTTCAACTGGTGCTCCTGTAGCACTTCCAATACCACTCTCAATTGCTCCCAGTGTTCCTCCACAGTCTTGCTGTACACCAGGATGTCATCGAAAAAGACTAGGACAAACTTCCTAAGGTGCTGCTTGAATACCCGATTCATCAGGGACTGAAATGTTGCAGGAGCGTTAGTCAATCCAAAGGGCATTACCAGAAATTCATAATGCCCTTCATGAGTCCTGAACGCTGTCTTTGGAACATCAGTCTCCTTCATCCTGATCTGGTGGTAGCCAGATTTTAGATCTAGCTTAGAGAACATCACTGCACCATGTAGCTCGTCCAATAGTTCATCAATCACAGGAATTGGGAACTTGTCTGGTACAGTGCCTTTATTCAGAGCCCTGTAATCCACACAAAATCTCCAACTCCCGTCCTTCTTCTTAACTAACATGACTGGACTGGAAAAAGGGCTGTTGCTGGGTCTGATAATCTCTGCCTCCAGCATTTCCCGGATCAGCTTTTCAATCTCATCTTTCTGAATCTGTGGATAGCGGTAAGGACGGACGCTGATCGGAGTCTCACCTTCCTTCAGAGTAATAGCATGCTCCAACTCTCTCTGAGGAGGTAACCCCTGGGGCGGTTGAAAGACTTCGCTTAACTGGTGTATGAGTGGCTGTACTGCAGAGGGAACATTGCCTTCCTTCTCCAATCTGACTCCTTCCAGGCGGTGTAACTCTACCAAGAAGCCTCCTCCTTCCTCATGAATGGTTCTGATGAGGGATTTGAGAGAAACTCCTGCTTTGGTCAGCCCGGGATCACCCTGAATCGTTCTCTTCCTGCCACCAACCACCAGCTCCATCTTTAGTGTTCCCCAATTGATTTTGGTCTCTCCCAGTGTCTGCAGCCATTTCATCCCAAGGATGACATCCGTACTCCCCAATTCCAAGGGAAGGAAGTCTTCCTTTACCAGGATCCCTTGAATCTTCAATACCACTCCTCGGCAGACACCTCGACCCATCTCCACCTTTCCAGTGCCCATCATTACCCCGTAACCTCCGGTATCCACTAGCTCCATTCCCATCACATCAACAATTTGGGTGGAAATGAAATTGTGTGTCGCTCCACTGTCTATCAACACCACAACCTCACGACCAGAGATCTCTCCTTTCACCTTCATAGTGTGACTCGAAGTGAGTCCCACTACTGAGTTCAGAGAGACTTCTGCTACATCCAGATGCAACTTCTCCTCCTCCACCTCGGGGTCATTCCCTCCTCTCTCTTCGTCTTCCTCATCTTCGCAAACGAGGAGAACCTGAAGAGATCGGTCCTTGCATCTATGCTCCGGCATGTACTTCTCATCACATCTGAAGCACAACCCTTTTGTTCTTTTATCCTGCATTTCTTTGTCGGTCAATCTTTTGAACTGTCCCCCATTTCCTCCTCCACCGGGTTTCTCCTTGGGCACCTCCCTCTGGTTCCCTGGGGCTACCCCTTTTGAGGGTAACACAGCAGTAGTCATTTTGTATGATCCTCCTGAGTAGTTGCCTCTAGCACTTCTTTCTGATCTCTTCTGATCTTCCACCAGTTGTGCAAGCTCCATGGCTTTGCCCAAGTTCCTTGGCTCCAGCACTCTGACAGCTGTTCTTATCTCCGATTTGAGCCCCTTCATGAAATTCCCTTCCAGGGCCGATTCAGAGATGTGATCCAGACGGCTAGCCAAGTACTCGAATCTGTCCCGGTAGTCGGCCACGGTCCCCTCCTGAGTCAGAGCAAAGAACTTTTCATAGAAGTCTCCTCCCCCATCGGCTCGGAAACGTTCTAATAAACAATCCTTAAACTCTCTCCAAGTCCTGATAGGCTCTCTCCTGTCTCGCCATTGATACCATGCCAACGCCTTCCCTTCCAGACACAATCCTGCCGCCGTCAGCTTCTCATCATCTGTCAACCCGTTGACAGCGAAGTAACGCTCCACCTTGTAGATCCAACCATGGCCATCTTCGCCCTCAAAGATGGGCATCTTCAACTTCCTCACCTTTGGATCCCTTCCGTTACCCCGGAACTCTCCATAACCTCCCATTCCTCGAAGAGGAGGTGCTCCCCAAGTGTCCCGGTCCTCCCTCCGTCGTTGGTATCCGAGTCCTTCGTCATAATCCCCTCTTCCCCTTTCAAAATCAGCACCTCGACGCTGAAATTCAGCACCTCGACGCTGATATTCTCCTCTTCTCTCACCAAAATCTGCACTTCCCTCATATTCTCCCCTCCGGCCTTCAAAATTCACATCTTGACGCTGAAAACCAGCACCTCGACGCTGAAAATCAGCACCTCGACGCTGAAAATCTGCACCTCGACGGTCATTCCCCAGGCTCATCTCCTCTCTAGAAAGTGGCTCTAGAGGTGGCTTGTCGTCGTCTCCCTCAAGGATCTCCACAGCCGGATTCCTCCTCCCCCGAGGCGGGTTCGGATTTCCTCCTACGCCATGGTCGTCGACAGTCTCTCTTGCATCCGACGCCGTCGGATTAGTCTTCATCTCAAGTAATTTCTTCATCATCTCTTCCATGGCCGTGAATTTTCCCTCCAACCTTTCGTTCTTGGTGGTGATTTGATTTTGAAAATCAAAAAATCTTTCCTCCAAATCGGTTTTTAATTGACCGACTTCGCCTTCCAAGACATCCACCTTCTTTCCGGCCATTGTCCTTCTAACGGGTCCACAAAAACTTCTTCCGGAGACAAGAAACTTGCTGAAATTTCAGAATTTCAGCCGCCGGTGGTCCCGAAACGATGCTCTGATACCAATATGATAGGAGGAAAAACTGCTGTCCACAGCAGAAAAAACAGCCAACTGCACGAAAATCTGAGAGGAAACGTAGGAGAAAACGTAGGAAAAACCACTGCAAACACTTTTATTTCGATAACGGATGAAAAGCACTTGCAAGATACAGTTTCCTTGAATTCGAGAGGAAGGAAAAACTCTCCAAAAGATCTCCGGCGAAGCCAAGAGCCCAAGACACCAAAACCTAGATCTCAAAACAATTCAAATTCAAGATAACCCAAATATCCCCCTAAACTCCTCATTATACAAAATTAATCATAAAGGATAATAATAAACTTCCTAAAACAGCCCTCACATTCAAAATTTTCCTCCTAAACCTCCCCTCAAGTGCTCACGTGGACCTCACGCTCCGCCCGCCCCCTGTTTTCTCCGCCTGGAGTAACAGTGGACCGGTCCGGGTTGGACCGGTCCAGCCGGCCCCTCCTGGGCCGGCGTAACAGAATCCTATGGATCAATGAGGTCGTTATGGAAGAAGAAATAAAGAGGGCAGAAGTTTTCGTTGTTACAAATCTATTTTCATTACTTATGTTTTGATGATTGACAAACACTATTTCTCTTGGACTGCTTTTTGCTTCTAACTTTTTCAGGAATCGAAGATCGGACGAACAGACGAAGCCAGTTCAGGATTGCGTAGGTTTAGGGTTGAGTCAGTCTGTACTTTTGTTTTTCACTCCTTGAGTCTACTTGTAATGGTCAAATAGACTGATGCTAAGTAACCCTACACACACACTTGAGAGACTTAGAATTTCTGTTTTTACTCATATCGGCCAGGACGATTTTTACATCGTTCTGGAAGATCAGGCTTAAAACAGAAAGTCTAAATAAGGATTCTTAATTAAGGCAGCCGTCATTAACATATCGGCCTGGACGATACGTGTATCGGCCAGGACAATAAGCTCAAAACAGAAAGAAGTTGCCGCCATAGACAATTAAGGTATACTGTATTTTTTAAATTATCGGCCAGGACGATCATTGATCGGCCTGGACGAAATTCTCAAATTATGCCTTAATTGATCAGGAAATCAAGGGAGTAATTAAGGATGATTGATACGATCATATCGTCCTGGACGATCGCAGGATCGGCCAGGACGATCAATTCAAAAACCTTAAGTTACTTCAGGACGATAAATATCGGTAAGCTCGTATTCAGGGCGATGCTCTGGACAATTTTCCTCTGATTTGAACTGATCGGCCAGGACGATCGTGAGATCGGCCTGGATGATCAAGCCAATTTTCAATCGTCCAGTTTTGCATCCAGGGCGATGCTCTGGCCGATCTTCTGAGTTTTGTACTGATCGGCCAGGCCGATGTCCATATCGGCCTGGACGATAATGTCGGCAACTTGCAATTAATAAGCTCCTTTGAAGCTCTTCTATTTAAGAACTCTTGTTCAACGTTTTAGAAGACCTTTGGCTGCTGCCTTGACCTGAGAAGGCTTTGAGGAGAGAAAGAGAGAGAGGGAGAGAGAGAGGATCTTGTGAGGGAGAGCTTGTGAGGGGATTCACAAGGATTGCTTTAAGGATCGCTCTGCTTGTTCTTCGTCTAGAGTTTCTCGTCCGTGAAAGGGTCGGTAGAGGTAAGGAGTTAGCTTTTAGTTGTGGTTCTCTGCCAGCTTCAGGAGGAAGCAAAATGAGGTAGGTTCTCTGCCTTGCCGGGGTGGCAAAAAGGAAGTGCTTTGTAAAGGCTTCTCCGCCTAGCTGTGGGGGCTAAAGGAGAGTCACGTTTGTAGTGCAATACTCGGAGGGCACCTCCGGGAAGTGGACGTAGGTCGAGTTGGCCGAACCACTATAAATTTCTGTGTTCTTGTTTTCTTGCTTCCGCACTTTTATTTCCGCATTTATTTTTATGGTGTGATTTTGGTTTATGTGATTTTTATTCTTTGTGAAAAGAAATTTTTAAAATACCAATTCACCCCCCCTCTTGGTTAGCTTGGGCTAGTTCTATAGAGCTTAACATCCCTAACGAACTTTCAAGTGATATTAGAGCGGGATTCAAAAATTTAAGTTTGAAAACTTTTTGAATTTGATCCATGGCTAACCTTGGGAATCGTAACACTACGGAAGGGTATTCTATTACCCGACCTCCCCTGTTTGATAACCTACCTTTTGATTTTTGGAAAACTCGCATGTCAACGTTTTTACAATCTACTGATTATCGCATGTGGATGCTTGTCAAAGAAGGTTATTCTCCACCTTCTCGTGAAATTAATGGTGTTAAAACTGAAGTTATTTTTACTGAATGGACTTTCGATGAACGAGATTTAGCTCAATTGAATGCAAAATGTTTGAACTATTTTTTCTGTGCTTTAAAATCTGAGGATTATATGCGTGTCTCCACTTGCAAAACTGGTAAAGAGATTTAGGATAAATTTTGCATCACCTATGAAGGTACTAATGAGGTTAAACAATCCCGTTAGAACATTCTCTTGCATGACTACGAACTTTTTCGTATGAAACCTCATGAATCGATTTCTGACATGTACACAAGGTTTACTCAGATAGTTACTTCACTGCATGCACTAAGAAAAAAACTTTCAAACTATAAAAAAGTTAACAAGATTTTGAGATGTTTGCCTTCGTCGTATGATGCTAAAATCACTGCAATCACTGAATCTAAGGATTTGAACACTTATTCTATTGATAACTTACTTGGCTCACTCATTGCTTACGAGCAAGGGGTGAATCAAAGAAATCTTGATGCAGGTGAGAAGAAGAAGGAGAAAACAGTTGCATTAAAGGCGCACAAATCGGATTCTGAATCTTCTGGGTCTGAAAGCGATGAAGTTGCCTTCATCACAAGGCAATTCAAAAGCTTTCTAAGGAAGAAACAAAAGCATCATCAAAATTGGAGAAAAGGTAAGGATCATAAACATGTTAAAGAATCTTCTTTGTTTGCTATAATTGCAGGAAACCAGGACATGTGAGAACTGATTGCCCGACACTTCAAGATAACACAAGCAAGGAAAAGATTGAGGAGAAACTTAAGTTCAAGAAGGACAAGAAGAGAATCCAAAAGGCTTTCTGGGCAGAATCTGGTACTGACTCCTCGGAGACTGAACCAGAGGAAGAGACTACAAACTTGTGTTTAATAGGAGAAGATCAAAGTGATGAGGAAGAGGTATGTAAACCAACCTATGATGAACTATTTGAGATTTGTGAGAAAATACATGCATCATACAAAAAATTCAAGAAAACTCATGCTAGCCTAAAATTAGAACTTTTAAATTTACAAAAAGAGCATGACGTTTTTCTCAAAGATCATGCAACTATTGATTCAAATCACATGGTTCTTCTTGATGAATTTGATGATTTAAACAAAAAGTATTTGTAATTATATGATGAAAATAATGCATTAAAAGTTTCACACACCTCACTTAAATCCGATCTTAAGAAATCTAAAGAGATTGAGAAAAAGTTGAGGATTGATAATGATACATTAAATATAACTAACTTGAGGATTCAAAATGATTTTGATACATGTAAGAAAAATCAGATGACATCTACTTTTGATCCTAAGCCAGAACCTAGGAAGAGTCATTATAACTCAAATCATTTAAGAAACCTTTTTCCTGGAGTTAGATGTTTTTCATGTGGCATGCTAGGACACATCTCACACACTTGCATTGTTCACCGTAGTACACATTGGGTGTGGAGACCTAAGATGCATGATTCACAACTTACCATACCTGCATTGCATTCTTCTTTTCCTAAGAAGGGGGCCAAACCTGTTTGAGTTTCTAAATCTGACTGTTGTTAAGTTTTGTAGGAGTGCTCTCACCAAAGACTTTGTGGGAGCATGGGATAACTGAACATATGAAGGCTCGCAGCTCAAACATGCTCAAACCTGCTGCTTCAATAATTCCTTGAAATGTGTTTTGTTTCAGTGTGTTTTATCTCTGCTTTGTTTGTGTTTTTTTTTCAATGTGTTTTGTTTTCAATTTGCTTTTTAATTGGCTTTCCATATGTTAAATCTTTTCAAGATTTTTAGATTTTGGAGTTTTGAGGATTATGTTTAGCTTTTCTAAAATTGATTAAAGGAAGAAACACTGTTGATGGTTTCCCTCCTTCCGACCTTGTTTAGTGGTATGACTTTCTTCTATAAACAAAAGCCTAACTCACTTTAGCCAATGATTTTTGAAACTAAGATTCTTTTTATCTTCCTACAAAAAATCTATCTTATGCATAATATCCAAAGTTCTTATATATCTCTCAAGTTATTTGAGATCTTGCCCTTGCATTGATCATATGATTTTTTAGTTTTGTTTTGTGGGTTATTCTTCCCTATGTTAGAGAGAGAGAGATCTTATTCTCTAATATTTGGAATATATACTCACAACTGAGCTTCTTTTAAGAGTTTGCAAAAGAGCTTTTAGCTTGTAAGAATTAAAAAGAGAAGAGGCCAATGATGCCAAATTGAAAAAAGAAAAATATATACACAAATGTGTATCAAAAATCAAGATGCTCAAAGAGCCAAATCAAAGATACAAGAGGCATAAAATAAGCCCACTAAAAAGCAAGCTATCCTCTCTTTTTAAAACTTTCAAAACTTAGAAGAACTTATGGGTTATATGTGATTTTCAAAGACTTGATTTCAAGTTTCATGATTGAGAAAAATTACTTTGTTTTATTATTTATGAGAATCTTTTTTGTAAACAAGTTTTGATTGAATCTTTTTTTTTTTGCCCGATTAGGTTTATTTTGAGTTAAGCCCTTTTGTTTTCAAAAGAAAATTTGTACCATAAAGAACGTCTGATCTAGGGTTAACAGAATCAAATATTTTACCTTTGTCTGATTGGGATTGGCTAAACTTCTTGATCTTGTGGAAATCTAAAGTTTAATTTTCTGAACTTCTCATATGATACCTCCATAAAACAAAAAATAAAAAATAAAAAAATTAGAAAAATTAAAATTCAAAAATATTCATTTTTTTTTCTTCGTTGTATTTTTGCTTTCTTTTACTGTGTTTTTTGTCTGTTTTTCTTTTGTTTTATTTTTTTTGAGGGCCTTGATCATCACCATCTTTTCCTTGGTTTCATTTTCTAGTCACATCGTCTTGGTCGATACTTTTATCGTCCTGGACGATAGGACAAAATCTCTTCAAATTCCATCTGCTGGTCTTTTCTGTGCTTGCTGTAAGTCATCGTCTTGGACGATCTGATCGAACTCTATTGCAATCATGATGATAGTCCTGGCCGATAGAATATTTCGTCTGGCCAATGCATTTTATGTGCATCGTCCTGGCCGATACACTGGATCGTCCTGGACGATCCACGTGTTAGCACGTTTGAATCTTTAAAATCGGCCCCGGACGATCCATTATTGGACAATCGTCCTGGCCGATCCACTGATCGTCCTGGACAATACACGTGGCACAGATTTAAAACGTTTTAACTTCGGCCAGTAGAATCAATTATTGTGCATCGTCCTGGACGATACACCTAATCGGCCTGGATGATCTACTTTTTCAACAGTCGTCCGGCCTGACGCCTCGGGATGATCGCCTATGTCTAATCGTCCTGGCCGATATCTGATCGGCCTGGACGATCGAACCGCCTTTTTGACCAATCGGCCTGTACGCAATTATTGAGCCATATCAGCTTGGACGATTCTGTGATCGGCCTGGCCGATATGGCCGTTTCTTTAAATTCTGGCCGATCCAGCCATGTTTTTCCACTTCATCCTTTCTCCTCTTGTGTTTTCTTGCTGACTCTTCTCTATGGCTGGTGGGAAACATGTTCGACAGGCTTCTGGGAGTTCTTCGAGGGCTAGAATTGACCCTCGTTTCAGGGAGGCAGAAGATAAAACTGCCTATCATCGCTACAAAGAGTGTGAAATAACCGTCTCCAGAATCATCAATCATGCCCACATCTCATACCCAGTAATGGATCTTTTCGCTCACACCTCCCTTTGTTTTATCCTATCTCTTGCTTTCCCCTTCAATACCGAGTTTCTTTGAAAAATTTTTCGCAAACCTTCGTATTAACCCTACCTTCACAGCACTGACCTTCTATGTGAATCGACGCCCTGTCGAAATCACATATCAGGATTTTGTTGATCTTTTACAGCTATACACCACCGTGGATAAGCTGCACTTAATTGCTTCAGATCCTGACCTTGACTGGTCCACGGCGAATCACTTCTTTCGCTAGACCAATGTACCTTTCCATGTTGGAGAGACTAGCTCTTTAGTCAAATATGCTAGGACAATCCAACATGTCCTTCGCACCTCCATAATTCCAAAAGCCGAGGACCGAATCCACATCACCCCTCTACTTTCCCTCACTACTTTCTACATCATGGCTCATAGAGAATTCAATACTGCGGACTTAATCTTTCGATACATTGATCACTTAACCACAATCCGCAATCCAGGTCATAAGAGGAAACCCAATCTAGCCTTAGGACACATCATAGCCTATGTCCTTGAAACAAAATATCAACTTCAGTATCCTATTCCACCTAACCTCTCAACTCCCTTCTACTCAAACAGTTCTTTCAGTACCCTTCACAGTACTCATCTCCACCCTGGGGATGAGGAACCTCGGGGGGCTGGAGAGGAGGAGGCTCCCGCTTCCGCTCCTGTTCCTGATCCTGTTCCTCTACACCAGTACTCACCGGTTGATCAGTTGATAGAGAGGTTTGATCGTTGGGAGACCCGCTTTGACGCCTACGTTGCTGCACAGGAGCAGCAACATACTGAGGATATTGCCCACTACGAGCAGCACCGCACTGAGGATTTAGCCCGATTTGATAACTTCATTACTCACCAGCAGCTGCAGCATGACCAGGACATCGCCTGGTTCAATGCTCAGTTCACCACACTTGCTTGCTACTTTCAGAAGCCACCTCCACCACCTCCATCAGATGATCAGGGTCCCTCGTTTCTTTAGTTTGTGTTTTCTGTTGTTTGTTTCTTGTTTTATGTAGTTTGCTTTTTAGTCTTTTTTTTTTCTTTTTTTTTCTCTGTTGTGGTGTTGTCTTTTGTGTATCTGGACTCTCTTTTTGTGATGACAAAAGGGGGAGTAGGGTGTGGTAGGAAAAATTGTTGGGTTTGTAACTTTGAAATTCTAATGAATTTTTTTTTGAAATTTTCATACTTGTGTTTGTCATCATCAAAAAGGGGGAGATTGTTACAAATCTATTTTCATGGCTTATGTTTTGATGATTGATAAACACTATTTCTCTTGGACTGCTTGTTGCTTCTAACTTTTTCAGGAATCGAAGATCGGACGAACAGACGAAGCCAGTTCAGGATTGCGTAGGTTTAGGGTTGAGTCAGTCTGTACTTTTGTTTTTCACTCGTTGAGTCTACTTGTAATGGTCAAAGAGACTGATGCTAAGTAACCCTACACACACACACACTTGAGAGACTTAGAATTTCTGTTTTTACTCATATCGGCCAGGACGATTTTTACATCGTCCTGGACGATTAGGCTTAAAACAGAAAGTCTAAATAAGAATTCTTAATCAAGGCAGCCGTCATTAACATATCGGCCTGAACGATACGTGTATCGGCTAGGACGATAAGCTCAAAACAGAAAGAAGTTACCGCCATAGACAATTAAGGTATACTGTATTTTTAAATTATTGGCCAGGACGATCATTGATCGGCCTGGACGAAATTCTCAAATTATGTCTTAATTGATCAGGAAATCAAGAGAGTAATTAAGGATGATTGATACGATCATATCGTCCTGAACGATCGCAGGATCGGCCAGGATGATCCATTTAAAAACCTTAAGTTACTTCAGGACGATAAATATTGGCCAGCTCGTATTCAGGGCGATGCTCTGGACGATTTTCCTCTGATTTGAACTGATCGGTCGGGACGATCGTGAGATCGGCCTGGACGATCAAGCCAATTTTCAATCGTCCGGTTTTGCATCCAGGGCGATGCTCTGGCCGATCTTCTGAGTTTTGTACTGATCAGCCAGGCCGATGTTCGTATCGGCCTGGACGATAATGTCGGCAACTTGCAATTAATGAGCTTCTTTGAAGCTCTTCTATTTAAGAACTCTTGTTCAACGTTTTAAAAGACCTTTGGCTGCTGCCTTGACCTGAGAAGGCCTTGAGGAGAGAAAGAGAGAGAGGGAGAGAGAGAGGATCTTGTGAGGGGGAGCTTTTGAGGGGATTCACAAGGGTTGCTTCAAGGATCGCTCTGCTTGTTCTTCGTCTAGAGTTTCTCGTCCGTGGAAGGGTCGGTAGAGGTAAGGAGTTAGCTTTTGGTTGTGGTTCTCTGCCAGCTTCAGGAGGAAGCAAAAGGAGGTAGGTTCTCTGCCTTGCCGGGGTGGCAAAAAGGAGGTGCTTTGTAAAGGCTTCTCCGCTTAGCTGTGGGGGCTAAAGGAGAGTCATGTTTGTAGTGCAATACTCAGAGGACACCTCCGGGGAGTGGACGTAAGTCGAGTTGACCAAACCACTATAAATTTCTGTGTTCTTGTTTTCTTTCTTCCGCACTTTTATTTCCGCATTTATTTTTGTGGTGTGATTTTGGTTTATGTGATTTTTATTATTTGTGAAAAGAAATTTTTAAAATACCAATTCTTCCCCCCTCTTAGTTAGCTTGGGCCAGTTCTATTGGGCTTAACATCCCTAACGAACTTTCATTCGTATGGGTCTCAACAACTTTCCCTTCAAGTAAATGAATGGATGTTATCTGTCAAAGCTTTCCTGATAATTTTTAGAAGTCTGTCAATCATAATCCATTGGTGAGAAATATAGAAAATTGTTCACCTGTGTTTATAAATAGAGTAAATATCAGACTATTGTCATGCTTCTCCTTTATAAAATAGCATTGAGATAGCCTTCTTGAGTAAACATAGGTGATTCTCCCCTTAAGAAGTCTTCATGGAAAATTGCTTCATCTAAACGACTTATTATATATTGCCATAATGGAAGCCGTTACTCACATCCAGTTATAGGTGAGTTGAACACTGCTTGATGGCAGCCTAGAGGAGAAGTTGAACAAAATTAAGCTTAGCAACTAGTGAGAATATAATGAAACAGAATATCCAATAGAATTGAATGAATCTCTTGTTAAACATGTAAGCTTTGTAAAATTTGACTGTGAAGACTCACAAGTTGTTGGTACCCATATATAATGACTGAGTAGAGCACTCATTTTAACATCTGTATCTTCTTTCAGGAGAGAATTTTGTAGGATTTTTTGACACATTGGGAACTAGAGAGACATGAAACTTAGAGTAGATAATCAAATGTCAAAAGAGTGAATCGGATGGCGGTATGTCGTCTTTTACCTTCTATTAAGGCAATTAGTAAATGTAGATCAGAGAAATCATTAGCATGAGAGTGCTTCATTGAATTTGACAATGTTGATGGAGTTTTTGCTATATGTGGAGGTTGATAATGTTGAGAAGATCTTGAATTTGACAATGTTGAGAAGTTCTTATTGACTTTGAAATCAATGACTGTTGCTTTGAAAAGAACTCCTTTTAAGATCTTCAGTATAGTAAACTTGTTATTTTCGGTGTTTGTGGATAGCAGAACTATTTTCTTCCTAAGTATAGGAACATTGAAATCAATGACCGTGCTCCGTACATCGAGTTGTCTTCAAACCCGACGTACTTACGAATCTTAATCACTGCTATTGTAGGCGATTTCTATACTTGTGTCCACAGGGGCTCGTTGTGCTTGCAATATATCCACTGTTGTTATCCACAAGTGGCTTGTGTTTATTTACAGGGACTCGTTGTATTCATTACGACCTCTTCGAAGTGTTCGTAGAAGAGCCATTGTTCCTGCATCATATTCACCTTTCACCAATCTCAAGTGGTATGATGATTGTACTTGTTTGTAAGGGCAGGTTTTCCACTATCAAGTGCTAGTATTGCCATCTCAATTTACAGGCATTGTTGCTTGTGTTGGAGATCTCAATAGCGCATATAGGACACACATATGCATTCTGCAACCATTTATTATTCTTGCAGGTATGATGCACCTGATCTCGTAGAGACTATTGTAAGAGTCCACTATATTATTTGTTTGTATGCATTGAGGTTTTGTAGTGTGCCTGCTTATACCTCGATTTTGGTTATGAGGATGTTGCAATATCCTTTCTACAGCAGCTCACTGTCGTTTGTATTTGTCACATCTTAATCACATTCATTTGCAAGGATTAATGTATTTCATCCGACATTGAGTCACTATTGACCGTACGAATGTTCTTGTAGTTTGAGTTCCCTCGTAAATGATTCAAGCTTTGTTCTTTACATATGTTTGATTCCAAGTTCAATTTCATTTAGATTTGAGTTCATCGAGTTTACAAGTCCCACTTAATGTTGTATAGTCTGAGTTCAGTGTGAATTCTAGTGCTTGTTCAAAATCTTCTAAAGTCCTTGCAAGTTCAGTTGCATGTTCAAATTGATTTAAATTTAGCTCTAGTTTGATCTTAATTTATTTGGGTTTGACCTTTTATTCGTCATCTAGATTTTGTTCAAGTTCAGGTCCTCAAGTCTGTTGAGTCTAGTAATTAGGTTGTTAAGCCTAAGTAAATGTCCCACGGCTACCAAGAGGGGGGTGAATTGGTAGTTTTAAAAATTTTAAACCCTCTTAAAATTAAAGTTGAACCGAAATGAAATTTTCTTTTAAAGTTTGTAGAAAAATGTTTTTCAACCACAGAGTTGTTAAAACTGAAATTTAAAATGCGGAAACGTAAAAGCAATAAAGTAAATGACACCAGATTTATAGTGGTTCGGTCTATAACCAGACCTACATCCACTCCTCAGAGGCACCCTCTGAGTATTGCACTAATACCACAAAGTGACTCTCCTTTAGCACCCACAGCAAGGCGGAGAAGCCTGTACAAAACCCTCTTTTCACCACTCCCCGGTGCGGCAGAGAACCGTCGTCCTTTTACACAATCCACAGTGCTGGCAGAGAACCGTCGTCCTTTCACACTCTCCTAGTGTGGGCAGAGAACCGTCGTCCTTTCACACTCTCCTAGTGTGGGCAGAGAACCCTACGGCTGTTCACACTCTCCAAGTGTAGGCAGAGAACCTTCGTCCTTTTACACTCTCCTAGTGTAGGCAGAGAACCCACGTCTGTTCACACTCTCCAAGTGTCGGCAGTGAACCGGACCTTCTTGAATGATCTTCTCACAAGAATCTAGAAGGAAGAAAGAAAAGAGTGAAGAAATCCAATTTCACAAGTAGAGATTCTTACCTTAGCAATCCAAGTGAAGCCTTCTTGCTCCAATGGTAGGAATCCTCCTTTGAATGCTCTCTTCCACTCTCCCCTTGGCTATTCTCTCAATAGGCACGAAGATCAAATGACAAAAAGATTGGGTGGCAGTCTAATTTGGACTATTTATTCAAAAGACAAGAAAAACCGCCCAAAAACTGCAAGTTTTCAATTCTGTACGCAGTGGATCGTCCGGTACGATAGTGGATCGTCCTGGACGATTTTACTTAAACGATCTGAAACGACCTTATTTGTATATGTGTACGAAATGACTTCGTACAGCTGATCGTCCTGTACGAACTATGTTCGTCCAGTACGAACGGTTATTACAAGGTCGGTTCTAGAAACTGCTGAAAACTGTCCTAAGTCGGTTTATCGTTTGGACGAAAATATGTTCGTCTGGACGAAAATTTTCCAGAGAGCCGATCGTCCTGGACGATTATTTATTTCGTCTGGACGAAAATTTTCCAGAGGACCAATCGCCGGGGACGATAATTTGGTTTCGTCTGGACGAAAATTTTTCAGAGAGCTGTTCGTCCGGTACGATATTTATTTTCGTCTGGACGAAATTTTTCCAGAGGATTGGTCGCCTCGTACGATGGTAAAATTCGTCTGGACGAAATGTTTACAGAGAACCCATCGCCCGGGACGATATAAAAATTCGTCCTGGACGAATAGGACTTAGAAAAAAATTTTTTTTTTCAAAGCAAGTTCCTATTCGTTCCAAATGCTCTATAGGAGATAACTGACAGATCGTCCAGTACGATATATATCGTCCTGTACGATCAGTATAGAATTTCAAGATCTCCTTATTTTGTGTGTGTGTGAGATTTTATTCACTCAATTACAATCACTCCCTTTCAAAATTAATTCAAAGAAAAGACAAACTTCAAATAAACAAAATTTCTCATGTTGAATTTGATTTGAAGTTTTCGTAGTCTGGAGTCTGATTTTCCTGAAATGTTAGTACACACAAGAGCAAGTGCAAATCTTCTGAAATTGTTAGGAGATAACTATTCATTTGAACAATAATGTTTGGAATCATCAAAACTACATAAGTTGCACAAATATAAATCATTCAAATAGCAACTATTCAAACAATCTCCCCCTTTTTGATGATGGCAAAACAATTATTATTAGTTTGGTTTCAAGTTAAAACAAATCTCTTATCTCCTAAACTCCCCCTGAATTTATGAGTACATTAAAATAAGGAGGCATTAAAGAACAATATTTTTTGTTTTTCAAAAATTTAACAGAAAACACAAACCACAAAACATAAACACAAACATAAATTATACAAACCACAAAAACACAAACACAAACATAATAATTTCTCCCCCTTTTTGACAGCAACAAAAAGTGAAGAAGAAAACGACAAGAAATGTAAATAATAATATGAAATTCATTGTTAAAATTTAATCTAAATTGTGATTTGACATAGGGTATGCAATTTTAAACTAAAGATATTAGGTCAATCATAGAAATTCATAAAATTTATGAAATGATAAAACATTGTAAGTAAGAAGAATTTATCAAAGACATGATTCAATTTAGACATTTTGATTATTGAAAATCATTACAAGTGAGATGTAAAAAAAAATTCTATATTTCAAAGTTCAATAGAATATAAATGAACATTAGATCAACTTGAATTAAGAGATTAAACGAATTTGGAAAGAAGAGAATTACCTCATGTGGTGCTTTGCACATCTTTTCAAAGTTTTGGAGCACATTTTTGTGCATTTGTCTTTGGTTGGGCTTATTTTGTGCCTCTTTTTCACTTTGCAAATTTTTGCTAATCCCTTTTGATTTTTGTACATTTGTACAATTTTCAAGAGTAATTTGACCAATTCTTTCCAAAATCTATAATCTAACATTTCAAATATTTCTAGGTGCATAAATATCATTTGAGCATAGAAATACAAAATAAGATAACATCAAAATTGCAATAACAATATTAAATTTTATGTAGTCTAAATGAATAGACATGAATTTAAAAATTCTAAATACAACAAGTTATAAACAAATTATAAATTTAGAAAGTCTAGATTTTCTTAATATAGATAATCTCACATTACAATCGAATTTAAGCACAATGTAGATTTAAAACAATATTAATGAAATTCATAAAGATTAGCCACATTTCAAAACAAATCTAAGACAAACAAACTTTCATTGATTAAAAAAGAAAATTACATAAAAACATTAATTGAACTTAAAAAACATAACAACAATTACAATAACACATATAAGATAAAAAACAAAACAACACAAAAAAAATACAACAAACACACATAAAAAAAAACTTCTACTGTTCTGGAGGAGGAGGAGGAGGAATGCCGCCAAAGAGATTGAAGTAGGAGGCCATTAACATTACATTGGTATTTATTTCATGAACTTCATCTCTAATATTACCAATGTCATGTTGCTGCTGCGTAAGGTGAGCATCAAATTGATCAAACATTTGATCAATGTGAGTCTCTAGTCTATCAAATCTCTCAATCAGATTCTGGTAATCTGATTGAGAAGCAGAAGCTTGCACTCCTTCTTCTTCTTCTGAAGCACTGCCATGTGCTTTTTCTTTTTTTTTTTCCTCCCTGAAGAGCAGTCTGAAAGATGCATCATTGTAATAAACTGGCTCTTCATATTCCTCATCAGGATGGACTATATTGTACTTCTTCTCCAAAACATAAGTAATCAAGTGCCCTAAAGAAATGTTCTTCTTCCTCTTCTGATCAGGATGTCCTATTTCTGAAAGCCCATAGATATGATCTAGGATGAGTTGGGCTTCATCAATAGGTTGTCTTTTCATGATTAAAAAAGTTAGACAAGAGAGGAGAGGAGTTATGTTTATCCTATCACCAGCTTTAGGAATAATTGAAGATCTAAGGATATGCTGGATGATTCGGGCATCTTGGGTCATACCGGCCACTCTAGCAACATGATTGTCAATTGCATTTTCTCTAATTACCCTATTGATTTCAAACCATTGGAAGGTGTTGTCTGATGCTAGGGTGTGGGCTCTATATCCTTCAGTTCTTAGGTTTAAAAATGCACCAAGATCGTGCTTGGTGATCTCAACTTTTTTCTTAAAAACAAAAGAACTAATGATAGAGTGGTCAGAATTGAAACTCATGTTGGCTAGGAAGTAATGGTAGGTTTGCTTATTGTAGAGGTGGACAAGAGAAAGAATGAAATGAAATTGGGTTGAGGCGAAGAGGTGTAATACCCGAAATTTCAACTCCGTTTGGATAAGAATGCGAGACGGAGTGATTTTTGCAGAAGCAAAACGAGGAAAAGATTCCTCATTTGCTTTGGAAAGGAAGTTGTCTGGGGCATTCCTGTTAGGTTTCTTCACCAAAACTTTTTGTCTTTTGCTAGAGGAGGCCATAGTTGATTTGATGTAGAAAGGGATTGAAAAAGATGTTTGAAAGTGTGATTGTCAAGTTTGAAAGCCCTCATATTTAAAGAAAAACGATACGTTCGTCCTGGACGAAAATATTCGTCCTGGACGAAAAATTATCGTTCGTCTGGACGAAGTAATTTCGTACAGACGATCCAATTCGTCCTAAATGTAACGGCTTTTCGTATTCAACACAACTTACGATGCGTCCCTTCGTACAGGCTTTTTGACTTGACCGATCGTACATACGAAAATATTTCGTACAGACGATCAAAAAGCGTTTCGTTTTAATGACTCTTGAAAACCGTCCCCTACAATGAATCGACACATGTTCGTACAGACGAAAAAAAATTTCGTACAGACGAAGTTCGTATTAAAAACTGTCTTATCCACTCAACTGCTGCATTCAATCGTCCCGACGTTTGAGATAAAGAAAAAATTCGTACTGGACGATCACAGATCGTACAGACGATCCAATAAAAACTGCTCTCAAAACGGTTTAAATTCACGCAAACTGTTTCTTAACACATCGTCCCGTACGAAAATATTTCGTCCTAGACGATTTCCTCCAAAAAAAATTTTTGATTTTAAATTTTTTAATTTAACAAAATCAACAAAAACAATCAACAACACAGAAAACATAAGACAAAATCATAAATGCAAAAACAATTCATTCAAAAACACACAAAATTCACAAAATCACAAAAAACAAAACACAACAAGTATCAATGTTGCAAAGACATTTTGGTTAAGCTTTCAAATCAATAACACCAAGCCTTGTTCTTAAAGTACTGAAGGTATCAAAAGCTAAAAGTTTTGTAAAAATGTCTGCAAGTTGATTTTCAGTTGAAACATGAATGAGTTCAATTTCTCCTTTGGATACATGATCCCTTATGAAATGATGCCTTATATCAATGTGTTTGGTTCTAGAATGTTGAATAGGATTTTTGGAAATGCAAATAGCACTAGTATTGTCACAATAAATTGGAATAGTGCCTATAGTTAATCCTAAGTCAATCAACTGTTGCTTTAACCAAAGTACTTGTGCCACACAACTTCCTAATGCAATGTATTCTGCTTCTGCAGTAGATAGTGCCACTGAATTTTGTTTTCTACTAGACCATGAAACTAATGAATTTCCAATGAATTGACATGTTCCAGAAGTGCTTTTCCTATCCACTCTACAGCCTGCAAAGTCAGAATCTGAGTAACCAATAATTTCAAATGAAGAGCTAAACTTAGGATACCAAATTCCTAAGTTTTGAGTTCCTAGTAGATATCTTAAAATCCTTTTCACTGCTGTCAAATGTGATTCTTTTGGATCTGATTGAAATCTAGCACATAAGCAAACACTAAACATAATATCTGGTCGGCTAGCAGTCAAGTAAAGTAAAGATCCAATTATCCCTCTAAATTTCTTTTGATCAACAGATTTTCCCTTAAGGTCTTTATCTAACTGAACTGAAGAACTCATTGGTGTACTAACAGGTTTAGCATTGTCCATTTCATATTTTTTGAGGATGTCCTTAATATATTTGGTTTGACTAAGAAAAGTACCTTCCTCAAGTTGCTTAATGCTAAATCCTAGAAAGTAATTTAAATCTCCCATTAGACTCATTTCAAATTCACTACTCATTGTTTTAGAAAAATCATCACAAAGATGTTTATTTGAAGATCCAAAGATGATGTCATCCACATAAATTTGAACAATAAGTATATCCTTTCCAATTTTCCTTAAAAAGAGAGTTGTATCCACACTCCCTTTTTCAAAAGATCTTTCAAGTAGGAAGGTGCTTAACCTCTCATACCAAGCCCTAGGTGCCTGTTTCAATCCATATAATGCCTTTTTTAATTTGAAAACATGATTTGGAAATTTTGAATTTTCAAAACCTGGAGGTTGTTCTACAAAAACATCTTCTTCAATTACTCCATTTAAAAAGGCACTTTTGACATCCATTTGAAACAATTTAAAACCTTTAAAGCAGGCAAAGGCTAATAAAACCCTAATTGCTTCAAGTCTAGCTACAGGAGCAAAAGTTTCCTCAAAATCAATTCCTTCAATTTGATTATACCCCTTAGCTACTAATCTAGCCTTATTTCTTATGACTACTCCTGAGTCATTCATTTTATTTTTGAACACCCACTTGGTTCCAACAACACTTTGATCTTTTGGCCTTGTAGTTAGTTCCCAAACTTTATTTCTTACAAATTGATTTAATTCTTCTTGCATGGCCAATATCCAAAATTCATCTGAAAGTGCTTGATCAATGTTAGTGGGTTCAACAGTTGAAATAAAGGATGAATGATTGACTTCCTTGTTTAATCCATGCCTAGTTCTAACACCCTCACTTGGTTCACCTATGATTAATTCCTTTGGGTGGTTTTTAGAAAATCTCAAATCTCTAGGCAAAGGGTCTTCTCTTTCTAAATTTTCTTTCACATTTTCTTCCAAATTTAATCTATCTATCTTTTGGGAGTTTTCTTCAATTTCTTCTTCAACAACTTTTGGCTCTTCCATGTTTCCATTTTCATCAAAAACAACATGTGTGGTTTCTTCAATAACTAAAGTTCTTTTGTTGAATACTCTATAAGATTTTCCAACACTTGAATATCCAACAAAAATTCCTTAATCTGATTTTGGATCAAATTTTTCTAAGGCAGATTTTCCATTATTATGTATGAACACCTTGCAACCAAATACATGCAAATGAGACAAATTTGGTGTTCTACCTTTTAGCAACTCATAGGGTGTTTTATTCAAATTTGATCTCACATTCATCCTATTCAGAACATAGCATGCAGTGCTAACCGCCTCAGCCCAAAAATATCTAGGAAGTGAGTATTCTGCTAACATTGCTCGGGCGGCTTCTATTAATGTTCTGTTCTTTCTTTCAACTACTCCATTTTGTTGAGGAGTTCTAGGTGCAGAAAAATTGTGATCAATCCCATTTTCATTACAGAAATCTTCAAATCTTTCATTTTCAAATTCTCCTCCATGATCACTTTGTATAGAAATTATTTCACATCCTAGTTTTCTTTGTATCCAAGTTGAAAAATTTCTGAATTCCTCAAATGATTCACTCTTATGAAAAAGAAACTTAACCCAGGTGAATCTTGAAAAATCATCTACTATAACAAATTCATATACCTTTCCTCCTAGACTAACAGTGATTACTGGTCCAAAAAGATCCATGTGTAGAATTTCTAAAGATTTACTGGTCCTAAGATCTTTAATGGACTTAAATGAGGACCTCACTTGTTTTCCTAATTGACATGCATCACACAGATGGTCCTTAGTAAAGTCTAGTTTAGGTATTCCTCTCACCAAATTCTTTTGGGTAATTTTTCTAAGATTTTTCATACTAGAATGACAAAGTCTCCTATGCCAAAGCCACGATTCATCAGAAACAGTTTTCAAACAAAAAGCAGTAGGAGATTGAATACAATTTAAATCTAGCATGTAAACATTGTTCACCCTTTTTCCATTTAAAACAATTTTCCCATTTAGGCTAATTATGCAGCTAGTAGGTAAAAATTTTACATTATAGCCCTTATCACATAGCTGACTTATGCTAAGCAAATTATGTTTTAAGCCTTCAACTAATAAAACATTATCTATAAAAAAGTTTTTCAAATTTCCAATCATACCTGATCCAACAACTTTCTTTGTGGTATTATCTCCAAGTGTAACCTTGCCTCCACTCCTGGCTTCCAGCGTTATGAATTGAGCAGTATCTCCAGTCATGTGCCTAGAACATCCGCTGTCCAGGTACCATATACTCTCACGAGGTCTTGTGTGAGAGTATACCTCTTCTTGATCTGATTGTTCAGCTTTATCTGCCATCAAGCAAAGGTTGGTGACTTCTTCTTCTTTTTCAGTCTCAGATGAGTCTGAAGCTGAGTCCGCCCAAAAAGCCTTTTGAAACTTCTTCTTGCCCTTTTTTACCATTGGTTTCTCCTCTACCTTCTCCTTGCTAGGAGTGGCTTTGAGTTTTGGACAATCAGTCTTTATATGACCTGGTTTCCTGCATTCATAACAAATCACTTCATTAGAAACCTTACCATTTCTGTTATACTTACCTCTATTCCATTGCTGGCGTCTCTTCTGCTTCCTCTTTAAAAAGCTTTTGAATTGTCTAGTCATCAGTGCTATATCATCTTCATCCTCAGGTTGTGAGTGTTCACTTTCTGACTCTTCCACATTTAGTGCAATATTCTTGTCCTTTCTTGGTTCACCTGCATCAATCTTTCTTTGACTTACTCCTTGCTCGTAAGCAATGAGTGAACCAAGAAGATTGTCAATAGAATAAATATTCAGATCTTTTGACTCTGTAATTGCAGTAATTTTAGCATCGTATGCAGTAGGTAAACAACGAAGAATCTTATTAACCATTTCAGCATTAGTTAATTCCCTACCAAGTGCATGCAAAGAGGTGACAATTTGAGTGAATCTTGTGTACATGTCAGATATAGATTCATTAGGTTTCATGCGAAATAGTTCATAGTCATGTAACAAGATATTGAGCCTTGATTGCTTAACCTCATTTGTCCCTTCATAAGTAATACAAAGTCTATCCCATATGTCTTTTCCGCTTTTACAAGTGGAAACTCGCATGTAGTCTTCAGATTTTAAAGCACAAAAAAAACTATTTAAACATTTCGCATTTAATTGTGCTAAGTCACGTTCTTCTATAGTCCAATCTGCATAGGGTGTATCTACCCTAATTCCATCAACTAATCTAGTTGGTTTTGTGTAACCTTCCTGGACTAACATCCACATGCGATAATCAAGTGACTGTAAGAAAGTAGACATGCGTGTTTTCCAAAAATCAAAAGGAATATTGTCAAACAGTGGAGGTCTAGTGATAGAGTAACCCTCAGGTGTGTTTCGGTTTCCAAATGTAGCCATCTACGTTAATCAAAAAGTAGTTCAAACTTATGATTTTGAAACAATGCTCTGATACCACTTGTTGAGTATAGTAATTAGGTTGTTAAGCCTAAGTAAATGTCCCACGGCTACCAAGAGGGGGGTGAATTGGTAGTTTTAAAAATTTTAAACCCTCTTAAAATTAAAGTTGAACCGAAATGAAATTTTCTTTTAAAGTTTGTAGAAAAATGTTTTTCAACCACAGAGTTGTTAAAACTGAAATTTAAAATGCGGAAACGTAAAAGCAATAAAGTAAATGACACCAGATTTATAGTGGTTCGGTTTATAACCAGACCTACATCCACTCCTCAGAGGCACCCTCTGAGTATTGCACTAATACCACAAAGTGACTCTCCTTTAGCACCCACAGCAAGAAGGAGAAGCCTGTACAAAACCCTCTTTTCACCACTCCTCGGTGCGGCAGAGAACCGTCGTCCTTTTACACAATCCACAGTGCTGGCAGAGAACCGTCGTCCTTTCACACTCTCCTAGTGTGGGCAGAGAACCGTCGTCCTTTCACACTCTCCTAGTGTGGGCAGAGAACCCTACGGCTGTTCACACTCTCCAAGTGTAGGCAGAGAACCTTCGTCCTTTTACACTCTCCTAGTGTAGGCAGAGAACCCACGTCTGTTCACACTCTCCAAGTGTCGGCAGTGAACCGGACCTTCTTGAATGATCTTCTCACAAGAATCTAGAAGGAAGAAAGAAAAGAGTGAAGAAATCCAATTTCACAAGTAGAGATTCTTACCTTAGCAATCCAAGTGAAGCCTTCTTGCTCCAATGGTAGGAATCCTCCTTTGAATGCTCTCTTCCACTCTCCCCTTGGCTATTCTCTCAATAGGCACGAAGATCAAATGACAAAAAGATTGGGTGGCAGTCTAATTTGGACTATTTATTCAAAAGACAAGAAAAACCGCCCAAAAACTGCAAGTTTTCAATTCTGTACGTAGTGGATCGTCCGGTACGATAGTGGATCGTCCTGGACGATTTTACTTAAACGATCTGAAACGACCTTATTTGTATATGTGTACGAAATGACTTCGTACAGCTGATCGTCCTGTACGAACTATGTTCGTCCAGTACGAACGGTTATTACAAGGTCGGTTCTAGAAACTGCTGAAAACTGTCCTAAGTCGGTTTATCGTTTGGACGAAAATATGTTCGTCTGGACGAAAATTTTCCAGAGAGCCGATCGTCCTGGACGATTATTTATTTCGTCTGGACGAAAATTTTCCAGAGGACCAATCGCCGGGGACGATAATTTGGTTTCGTCTGGACGAAAATTTTCCAGAGAGCTGTTCGTCCGGTACGATATTTATTTTCGTCTGGACGAAATTTTTCCAGAGGACTGGTCGCCTCGTACGATGGTAAAATTCGTCTGGACGAAATGTTTACAGAGAACCCATCGCCCGGGACGATATAAAAATTCGTCCTGGACGAATAGGACTTAGAAAAATTTTTTTTTTTTCAAAGCAAGTTCCTATTCGTTCCAAATGCTCTATAGGAGATAACTGACAGATCGTCCAGTACGATATATATCGTCCTGTACGATCAGTATAGAATTTCAAGATCTCCTTATTTTGTGTGTGTGTGAGATTTTATTCACTCAATTACAATCACTCCCTTTCAAAATTAATTCAAAGAAAAGACAAACTTCAAATAAACAAAATTTCTCATGTTTAATTTGATTTGAAGTTTTCGTAGTCTGGAGTCTGATTTTCCTGAAATGTTAGTACACACAAGAGCAAGTGCAAATCTTCTGAAATTGTTAGGAGATAACTATTCATTTGAACAATAATGTTTGGAATCATCAAAACTACATAAGTTGCACAAATATAAATCATTCAAATAGCAACTATTCAAACAAAGTCCACTATTCATTTGAGTCAAAATTCTTGTACTCTTGAGTTCAAACCAGATCCAAATGCAGTCTTACATTTACCCAAAATTTCGGCAGCCTCCTAGCATCTCCCCCGTTTAGAGGAAACCACGGGAAATTGGGCCTTCCCACCACGCTAAGAAAAACGTGTATGGTAGGTGTCCTCGGACGAGGACACTGCGGTCGTATTTTCTTCATCCCCCACCACATTAAAAAAAGCGTGTATGGGTCTTCTACATGTACCTGTTGCAATAGAAGCAATTATTTCCCCGCATGTACAGAGCCGCATACGGGTACTTAAGATTATCCTAGCCATGATAAGAAAAACATGCACTAGGCTTACCTGCTTAGTCGTATGTGTCGCACCGGGTTCCCTCCTACCACGCTAAGAAAAGCGTGTATAGGTGATTGAGCGGCTCGTCACACACGTCGAGTACAGGATTTTACGATTTAAGGGCCGCTCACCTGCCTCGTCGTAGGTGTCGCACGCGGTTCCTTCCTACCACGCTAAGAAAAACATGTATAGTGATTTACTGGCTCGACACACACATCGAGGTAAGTGAGGGATTAAGTTTTAGAAATTTTACCTTGGCGACCGGTGAATCGGTGGTGGAGGCTCGTGGATCGAGGCTGGAGGAGGACATTTTTATTATTATTAATTATAATAATAATTAATTAATTATAATATATAATTAATTATTAATTATTGATTAATTATAATTAATGAATGACTAATTATAATTAATTAAAATTAATTATAATTAACCAAATAATTATAATTACTAATTAATCACTAATTATTAATTAAATATAATTATAATTAAATAATAATTAAATATAATTAATAATTATTATAATTAATTAAAATCTAGATTTACTAGATTTGGTCGAAGAGACCCTCGAAAGGGAGAAATCACCTTCATAGTGGCGAGCTCCCATTGTTGCTTTGAATCAAAATGTCATAACTTTCATTCCAACAGGAAGGAACATCGTCGAACAAGCAAAGCCGAAAGGAAACACAGAAGCCGAAGAAGTGCCTGGCTAGGGAGAAAGTTACCCTCACGGTCGGTGAGCTCCCTTGTCACTTCTGCCTAAATGTTGTAACTTTCGATCAGTGGGTAAGGGAGAGTCGTGGAAGCAGCGAACTCCCGTTGTATCATCTGATAAAAAAATGTTGCAACTTCCGATCCGGCGGGAAAGCCGTCGAAGATACGAAGTCGAATAGCAACGAAGGCCGAAGGATCGTCCGATAGAGAAAGTTTCCTCCACAGCTAGTGAGCTCCGATGTTGCTTCCGACCAAAGTGTCGTAACGTCCCATCCGCAGGAAGGGAAAGTCGCTGGGGGAGTGAAAACCGTGCAGCCCGTAGCCCTTGTCTCTTCTCCTTTTTAATGATGAGAGTAGAGGTCGTGGAGAGAACGAGCGATGTGGGAAACGACGTGCGTCGTGCGAGTCGTGCCGAGATTGTGGGGGATGGCACAGAGCAGGTATAGTGTTTATTTTTTTTCTTAAGTACAGGTCAACAAATGCCCCACAACAAATGTGGTATGTGTCTGGAGCGAGCCACATTTATTATATGCTGATTGACCATGTGGATTTCTAGATATTTGTTCTAGATGTCACACTAGTACTTTCATTTAGTTGATCTCCAAGAGTTTGCTTGGGTGTCACACTGAGATTTCTCTTTCATAGATCTCCAAGAGTCTATCTCTATGCCTTCATGGATCTTTAGATACACTTGCAACCTTCAGTATAGTTGATATATTTGCTCTTGGTATAGAGTGCTTTGTATTTAGGTCTCTGGAGCATTGCTTCATAGATTGAAGTTGGTAGATATCATTGCCACCACTTCGCCTTCTTTCGACAACATTTTTGCTTTGCCTTATAACCTTCCTGTATATGCTTAACATTGTTCTATCATCTAGTTGTATTTTGGCAAAATTTTAAATATTTATTTAGAGATTTCGGCAAGCGGCACGATGTCGACTCAAATAAATATTTAAAATGCCCTCAGTCTTTAGGGACATTTGTATGTATCATCCAGGATACTCATTCCATGGCTTTGGCTTGAGTCATAAGATTTTGATTTCTTCTGCTTAGTGCTATGAGTGGCAAACTTGGTGAGGGATTATCAGATTTGTCTTTAGTGATTTGTCAGAAGATATATATGCCTTCTGCCTTTTGCTTTTAGCTTTGGCGGGCTTAATGAAGGGGTAAATGCCAGTGACCTAAATCCTTTAGGTTTATATTAGGTCGGTGGCGAGAAGTCATCGGTCCAGAGCTTTGTGCATAGCAAACTTGTTAATGTCTGATCCTTTTAGTTCAGTCATATACCTTGTCCATATGTATGGGAGAATTACAAGCAATAATAGCATCGATACCACTAATGCTGGATTGGGAGGCCATTAAGGAGGAGAGTGCATGGGATGAGGAGTTGGGAAGGATCAGAGCTGATTTATTGAATGGAGGGAGTTGTCACCAAGGGTACTCTCTAGAAGGAGAAAGACTTCTATATCAGGGGAGATTCATGTTGCCAAAGACATTAGTTCATATTCCACACCTGCTCCTTGAGTTCTATGGAAGCACTATAGGGGGTCACTTAGGGGTGCAAAAGATATATAGGAGACTAGCCTTAGAGTTGTATTGGAAGGAAATGCACAAGGATGTGGAGGAAATGGTAGCCAGATATCAGATCTGTTAGAGGAACAAGTACTTGGCCATGTATCCAGAGGTATTACTACAACCTCTAGCTCTACCAGGTCGGGTGTGGGAGGAGGTATCCATGTATTTCATAGATGAATTACCCAGATTAGAAGGGTTCACAATGATTATGATGGTTGTAGACATATTGAGCAAGTATGTCAATTTCATTCCCTTACGCATCCATACATAATAGTAACCGTGGCATTAGCTTTCATCAGGGAGGTGGTGAGGTTGCATGGAGTACCAGAGTCTATAGTATTGGATATGTATAAGGTGTTCCTCAGCCATTTTTGGAGGGAGTTATTTAGGCTACAGGGGACAGTACTAAAGAGGAGAACTGCCTACCACCCATAAACAGATGTGCAGACCGAGGTGATCAATAGGAGCTTGGAGACATACCTATGATGTTTTGTGTTGGAGACACTTAGACTATGGGCTAAGTGGTTAGCCTAGGCAGAGTATTGGTACAACACTTTATAACATTCTACTTCTCAGATGATCCCATTCAAAGTGTTATATGTGCGGGATCCACCTCACTTGGTGCACTTTGGGAATAAAAGCACCCCAATTTTTTTAGTAGAAGATTATTTAGAGGAGAGAGACAGAGTGTTAGAGGAATTGAAGAGGCAACTACTAAGGGCTTAGTAGATCATGAAGAGGCAAGTACACGGGTATAGGAAGGACATCTAATTTGAGGTAGGGGAGAACGTGTTTCAAAATCTCAGGCCTTACAAGCAGAAAACCATCACCAACAGGAGGAACGAGAAGTTAGCTCCTACATATTTTGGGCCATTTGAGGTACTAGAGAGGATTGGAGCAGTGGCCTACCAGTTGAAATTATCGACTACAGCAACCATACATCCCATTTTCCATGTATTACTAATGAAGAGGGAAATTAGTGATCATGCAGTGAGTTCTAAGCTACCATGAACGTTGACAGAAGACTTGGTGGTGGTATTGGAGCCCTTAGCGTTGATGGGAGTTCGTTAGGGAGATTGGGGAACCAAGGAAGTCTTAATCAAATGAAAGAGCCTACCGGACTACGATACTATATGAGAACCTTATAAGAGGGTGAAACAGTAGTTTCCCTCCTTCCAGCTTGATGATAAGGTGATTCTTTGGGAAGGGGGGTATTATTAGACCGGTCCCTAAATGATTGGTCTAGTCGGTCCCTTGCTAAGGGCCGACCCAGATTTATAAGAGTTGGACCAAGGGTTTTCCCCCTTGAAGTTGTCGCCCAAGCATAGGTGAGCCCTATTTAGGATTTCAAATAGAAAGGGAGTGGGCGGCTAGGGCTAAGGGAGTAATTTTTCTTAGGAGGATTTTTTTTGAATGAGGATTATTTGCATGCTTGAGTAGGAAGAGAGATTAGGGTTAGGGTTATGCATGATTATTGGGATGTTTTGTTTTTGGAGTTTGCAAACTTGGGCTCTAATGGCGTCTAGGGATTGTGAGTGATAGATCCTCCTGTCAAATTGAGGATCAATTGTATCTTGCTATTATATCTTCTATTAGTTCAATTTCTTCAATAAACACTACTATTTTTCTTTACCCATCAGATTTCTGGTTCGTTCCTGCTGTTTTATCTCTCTTGTTAGGGTTTACTTGAGTTCTTCAAGTATTTTCTAACAAACAATCTGTGCATAAATCTAATCTTACATTTCTTGATTCTATGGTGAAGGTGGGATCTGTACGATTAAAGTTTTTTTAGGCCTCTGCTTCTGATGGATGTGTAATAACTCTTTATTGCGAGTGTGTTTATTATGTCATCTCATATATGCAATAGATTTCATGGATGCATATAATCATTGTAGTCTAGAAATTATAGGTAAGTAAAATATCTTACTAACGGGTACTTTCTTTAGCTTTTTTTGTCAAAGGCTTTGGTTTAGATCTTGGTGCATTGCAATGACGGCATGCAATCTTTGAGAAATCATATTTATAGTATAACATGCATCCATTGATACAACCATCGATTAAAAAGGCGTTTGAGGCGGACGCCTCGAGGTGCCCCTCGAATCGAGGCGGAGGTCGGGCGAATTGAGGCTTAAGCCTCGAACGTCCGGGCGAGGCTTACGCCTTTTTTCCACCGAGGCGTACGCCTCAATACGTGAGGCGCTGAGGCGCATCGAGGCAACGCCTCGAAAGGGAGAAAGTTACCTTCAAAGCCAGAGAGCCAACGAGATCCCGTTGTTTCTTCTTATCAAAATGTCGTAACTTATGATCCGACAGGAAGGGAAAGTCGTCGAAGGAGCGCAGTCGAACAGCCACAAAGGAGCCAAAGAAGTGACGCGTGTAATATCTACACTTCCTATGAAGCAACGAAGCCGAACAACAAGGACGAAAAGATAAGATGAAAGGCAAACCCTAGACGCAGCTTAGTTATTATTAATTAACTTAATTAATATAATTTAAATATTAATAATTAAGCAAATTAATTAAATACTTAATATTATAATTAGTGCATAAATTAATTGACTAATTAGTAATATAATTATTAATTAAATATTAATATAATTAGCCTAGTTAATATAAATTAAAATATATATTACTAAATTTATAATTAATAGTATTAATAATAATTATTGAGTAGCTTGTATCGCTCAGTACATGCTCGGTACCGAGCCAGTACCGCTTGGTACTGAGCAAGTATATGCTCGGTACTGAGCGATACATGCTCGATACCACTAGGTACACGCTCGGTACCAAGCCAGTACCACTAGGTACATGCTCGATATTGCTCAGTACATGCTCGGTACCGAGCCAATACCGCTCAGTTCCGAGCGGTACATGCTCGGTACCGAGCGGTACATGCTCGACACTGTTAATTACTTTATTTTTATTATTTTTTAGGCTTACGCCTCGATCCGCCTCGAGGCTTACGCCTCGCCTTGCTTGGCCAAAACGCCTCGATTCCCGATTTCACCTCGATTCCCGAATTGATTAAAACATTCACAGGGCACATTATATTCTGCCTTGATGTTTAATATTTTCACTGCAACAGATAACTCTGAGTGAGTAGTGCACCCCTTCCATATTATTTGTTGGGCAGCATACAACAAATCATAAAAATTCTGTGGCTCCTTATTTGCTAACTCTTTTGTGTATTGTTCAAATTGTGCTTCAATGTGGGCTCCGAAAATTCGACCCCGGCCTCCGCTCGCTTTTCTTATTCGGCGAGGGAGTTTTAACAGACTAAGTTCCGAGGTAAATTTTGGAAGGCAGATGGGTTTGTAGATAAGACACTACCCAGAGATTTCGCCCTCATTTTGTGAGGACTTTATGATTTGAGTTCTGGTTTCCTATAGGCGCAAGCCCCTATAGTTAATTACCCCTCCCGATCACGAGAGAGAACTTTCGATTAAGGCTAGTCGTCGATCAGATACGTAAAGATACGTGTTATCTGGCATATAGTAGCAGCAATGGTTTGGATATTGGTAGAAATTTGATTTGGAAATTGAGTTTGGATTTGGGAATTTGGAAAGCATTGAAAAGTTTGATATTTAAAATGTGAAATTTCACCACCTAGCACGTAAAGCGGATGGTAGGGGAATGGATGATAGACCCGATCAAGATCCCATGGTTCCGTCGTCCCGGGCCATCGTGGTCCCTGGTCTACTTAGTCAGAGGAGGTAGTCGACCCAACCTGACAGAAGGATCCTTGTCGGCAGCCATGGGTTGCTTCGTCCAAGGGGACCTTGTAAACCTGGGTTGGATGTTTGTCTAAGGGGACAAATTTGAATCCACCTTAGCTAATAGAGGGCTTTGTGCCCTATCGATCATATCCTATTGATTCATATCTCAAGGATTTAACGCCATTAAGGAGCGTATTGGCTCTGGCCATAACCGCTATCTGTGGTGCCATTTGGGGCAAAACCACTCGGTTCAGAGGGCCCCGGGTCATAACCGTTTACCTGCAGTGCCATTTGGCGGCGAAACTGCCGGTTAGAGGACACGTACCACGTCCTTATTGGCAAGAGATTGTTTGAGAATGGATCCTAGTGATATTTTCGACTAGGTATTTGGCTCTTTGTGAGCTGAAGTAATATTTCATATTTGTCCGCCTCGACAAACTTTTGCGGAGGGCGGATGATTTTTGCTTTAAGTGCGTTGATGGATTTATTTCATTTTTAAATATATTTTTTGAGATTTTGGAATTTTGAAAATTTTTGAATTTTTGTGGGTATTTGGGTGGAGCTTTGGATTTTGTGTGGACTTTTGGGAAATATTTGAAAATATTTGGGAACTCCTCCGGTTGAGATATGCATTCAACACGGCCATCATCGGGGTGTTTGGGGGTCGTTTCTCTTTATGGATCGAACCTTGTCAACTCTGTCGGACTGTCGACAGAGGATCGGGTTTCGTAGGCTTTATGCCCTTTGATAGTGAATTCTTTTGATTTTAGGCATTGAAGGCCTAATATGAATGTATTAAAATAAATATTCTGGTCGCTACGGCCACATATTTATTTGTTGGTTCGAATCTTGTCGACTCCTATTAATCCGTATAGGAGGATCGGATTCGAGCCTGAATTCACTTGTCAACCCGCGCAGCATCTCTAGACGTCATCACTTGTGTACCAATAACACGCTCGCCGGGGCCCATGCGGGTGTTTGGGAGCGTTTTGTAATTAAACCCTGTCGACTTCTTTTACCTGCTAAGGAGGATCGGGTTTAAATTTAATAACCCGCGCAGCATCCCTAGACGTCATGTGTGTACCAATAACACGCTCGCCGGGGCCCATGCGGGTTTTATAAATATGTTTACCCCTTTTAGTGTACCTATGTGTATACAATTTATAGTGCACGTGCGGGGGTACTTTGAAATAAATGTAGACGCCTTCTGTCTGCTTGTACGGAGGTTGCAGATCCGGTGGCGTGGCATTGTAGTAACTCGTATTCTTTATGTCTTCTGTTGTGATTTTGATCTTTACGATACGTCCGTTACTGTCCGAGGTAGATGTATTCATCTTTAGACTGAAGTTGACTACAGGATACTGCATTTACTGTAGTATTTATGTATCTACACAGGGGTGGCACGTCGTACATACATCTATGTCAGTAGAGAGACTGTATGCATTGCAGATCTTTTGTAGTGACTTGTAGGAGTTCGTATTGTTGCTTGTGAGTGAACCGACATTTCACTTCTATTTGGGATTTTAATGAATGACCTTCATTCATTCATTGACCTCTTTATTTGCAGGGGATACATGTATTCTATGACGACTTCCTGGAAGTATTTTGTAGAAGCTCCATTGTTTCTGCATCGAATCCACCCTTTCACCAATCTCGGGTGCTATTGATGTATTTGCACTTGTTTGTGGGGGCGAATCCTCCATTAATGGTCTCTCGTATTGCCATCTCAATCAACAGGCATCTGCAGGGGTTGCCATAGGAGTTTGTGCATCAAGGTCTTGTAGTGCATTTTGAGTCACTGTTGATCGTACGAATGCTCTTGTAGTTTGAATTTCCTTGCACATGATTCAGACTTGAATTCATCAAGTCTACAAGTCCCACTTAACGTTGTATAGCATGAGTTCAAGTACAAACTCAGAGTTCAAGTCTTTGGTTCGACTTGATGTCATTTGCTTGAGTTTGATTTGAGTCTGATTTCATATTCAAGACATGGTTGAGTTTCAAATTCTAGTAGTCTTGAAAGTCCAGTCTCTTATCACTTTAGTTAGAGTCTTTTATTTGCATTCGTTCAAGTATTGGTCAAAGTACTGTTCAGACTTAAAATGAGTCTCTTCTATCCGTCCGAGTCCCCTGCAGTCTGAATCTTGTTCAAGTTCAATGCTCGTTTTCATTTGGATTTGATTTTTTTTTTATTCTGATTTAGGTCCCGAGTCCATCGTTCACATTCTTTTGAGTTCAAACAGGTCCGAGTACAGTATGTTTTCACCCGAAATTTCGGCAGCCTCCCGGCGTCTCCCCCGTTTAGGGGAAAACTACGGAAAACTGGTCCTTTCCCACCACGCTAAGAAAAGCGTGTATGGTAAGTGCCCTCTTTCGAGGACACCACGGCCGTGTATTTTTGATTCCCCACCACGCTAAGAAAAGCGTGTATGGGTATTTTTTTTGTTTGTAAAAAAGTATTTTTTTATATATATATTTTTTTGAAAATATTTTGTAAGCACAGTTATTTCCCCGCAAGCGGGTACTTATGGGTTTCCCCGCTTCGTCGCGCGCATCGCACCGGGATCCCTTCCCACCACGCTAAGAAAAGCGTGTATAGGCGGGGTTTCCAAGGCGATACGAACTTCGAAGAAGGAATTAGGTGATTACTCGCTTCATCGCAAGCGTCGGGACGCACTCCCTCCCACCACGCTAAGAAAAGCGTGTATAGGAGGTCGATTTGTCTCGACGAATGCGTTGAAACGGGTTCTCGGAGTTTTAGGGTTTAGGAGTTATACCTTAGCTTTCGTCGGCGTTGGATCGAGGGAGAAAGAGGGTATTCTCTTTTTTTTTATTATTATTATTAATTACAGTTAATTATTAATAATAATAATTAACCATAATTTTTTTTAATTATAATTAACTCAACTAATTATAATTAATGATTAATAATGATGGTTAGTTATAATTAAAATAATTAATCATAATTAATTTTAATTAATTATAGTTAATTAATAATAATTAACTACAATTAAAGATAATTAATTACAAATAATTATACTTAATTATAATTAATAATTATTAATAATCATTAAATATAATTAATATATTTAATTACAATTAAAAAAAAAAAAAAATAATAATAAAGATAAATAAATCCCCCTCTCCCTCTCCTTCCTTTGGTTTCACGGGATCGGGCCGAAGAAGCGCGCGATAGAGAGAAAGTTACCTTCTTAGCAAACGAGCTCTCGTGTTGCTTCCGATCAGAATGTCCTAACTTCGGGTCCGATCGAAAGGGGGAGGTCGATGCTGTAGTGGTCTCACGGCAAGGGGGGAGGTAAGCCGGCTCTCTCTCTCTCTCTCTCTCTCTCTCTCTCTCTCTCTCTCTCTCCTTGGAGTCGGCACAGGAAAACAGAGGAGGAGGTAAAGGTTGGAGACGGAAGGAGGAGGTCGGTCGGGATGGGTGCGGGATGTGGAGCTCGGGATTGGGAGTTTGATCGGTGTAGAGGTTTCGGGACAGAGTTGCGAATGGAAGGAGAAGAAGAGCCAGGGGTTCGGTCGGGCTGAGGGATTTCGCGTGGAGAAAGCTTCGGCAGTGGAGAAGGTAGCGAATGGGGAAGTATCGCTGGTTGAAGCCCCCTTCGGCCTCTATTTATGGACGCTGAGAGGAGCGAAATCGAGGGATTGTCGCAGGATTTGCGCCGGATTTGCGGAGAAGTGATGCGAATGGCGCCGATTTCAGCTGGATTCGTTGATACGGCGGTTTTACAGGTATTATTTACGGGATTTTTTTTGTTTTCTTCTGGATTTTATACAAAGGTCAACAAATGCCCCTCAACAAATGTGGTGCGCGTCCAGAGCGAATCACATTTGTTGTAAGCTGATTGACCCTGTGGATCTCTAGATATTTGTTCTAGATGTCACACTAGGGCTTTCATTTAGTGGATCTCCAAAAATTTGCTTGGATGTCACACTACAATTTTCTTTTAGTGGATCTCCAAGATTTTGCTTGGATGTCACACTAATCTCTCTTTATTTTTGACTCTTTTAGATGTATCAATAGATAGTTGAGATACTGATTTCTTTTGGCCTGTGCTTTGTGCTGCGGACATTGATGGAGGATTGCCTGATTTGCCTTTACTGACTTGTCAGGTGATTTTTTATCTCCGGCCCTATGCTTCTAGCTTTGGCGGGCTTAATGAAGGAGTAGATGCCAATGACCTAAATCCTGAGGTTTGTATTAGGTCGATGGCAAGAAGTCATCGGTCCAGAGCTTTATGCATACCGGACTTGTTGATGACGGAATCCACTTAGTTCAGCCTTGGGCTTTATGTGAACTTTGGGATATTTTTTTCGGTCCTTTGCTTTGTGCTTTGACGGACTTGTTGAAGAAAGATTCATTCGATCCTCGCTTTGTGCTTTACGGATTTGTTGAAGGATTTGCAGGTTCTAGAGTCAGTTGATAGTACCGAACGTAGGTAGTATCTTGATCCTTAACCACTAGAGAAGACTTTAATCTGAATCACTTGAGTTTGTCAGAACGGAAGAGCTAGAATTTGATAGCTCTTTGTCCTCTGGTTGCTGAAATGGGGGTTCCTCTACTGCGGCCTTTCTTATGGCTTGTTGAGTAGACGGAGCTGCCAGCGATCCGGCCATATTTGGGCTTGTTGGATCCGACCTCTTACACCCATTCAGGCTTCAGACTTGAGCTATGGGAATTGTACTCCCCGATGCTGATTTTGCTGAAGTTGATAGATTTGAAGTCATCCTTCGTGGTTTTAGATTTTGGAACGTACAAACATTCAGTAGTTGTTCGAGACTCATCCTTCCACTGGAACTTTGATTCTCCAGTCATTTGGGAGAATTTTGTAGACTACGATCACTTGAACTGGTCGAGTCAAATTAGCTATTGTACTTTCTATAGTCCCTACTGACGGGTTGACGAAGTGGGGGTTCCGCTACTACGACCTTTCTTATGGCTTGTTGAGTAGACGGAGCTGCCAGCGATCCGGCCATATTTGGGCTTGTTGGATCCGACCTTTTACACCCATTCGAATCTTAAGCTTCAGGCTGTTGGAAGACTTCAAGCTTCTTCGGCTCAATTTTGTAGGAGTGTGTAGCCACAAAAGTCACTTTCTTGACTTTTGAGTCTTGGTTTGTTGGAAAAGGTGTCTCTAACTTTTGAAAGATCACCTGCATAGACTTTGAAAAACAAATATCTGTATTCTTTAGCACAAAAGAATATCTGGATTGATAATTTTAAATATTTATTCGGGGATCTCGGCATGCAGCGCGATGTCGACCCGAATAGATATTTAAAATGCCCCCTGTCTCGCAGGGACATTTTAGAATGGAATAAATTTGGAATATAAAATTTTAAATATTCATTTGGAGATTTCGGCGTATAGCACGATGTCGACCCAAATGAATATTTAAAATGCCCCCTGTCTCGCAGGGACATTTTGGATAGGCCTTGTATCTTTGAGATTTTAAATATTTATTTGGGGATCTCGGCACGCAGCGCGATGTCGACTCAAATAAATATTTAAAATGCCCCCAGTCTGATGGAGGATTTTGAAATGCGTTCTTGCTATACAAGAGAATTTCAAAATATAAGCAAACATGCATTGATAAATATGCATATAAAATTTTGATCATCACAAAATACATTCGTCATGAAATTTTCATGCAAAGTATTTCTTTAAATGTCGGCCGTTGATAGGCGGCATGGGTCTCTGACCGTTCTGATCGATCAATTGATATGCTCCTCCTTGGTACACTTTCTCGATGACGAAGGGGCCTTCCCAATTGGATACGAACTTGCCACCAATTTTTCTGTGTGGGATGATTGGTCTTCTCAGCACCAGGACCAACTCTCCTTCTTGAAATGATCGAGGACGTACCATTCAATCAAAAGACTTTGTCATTCTTCCTCGGTAGATTTCTAGATTTTGTTGAGCTTGTAACCTGATTTCATCGAGTGCGTCGAGCTCCTCCATTCTGAGACGGGCATTTTGCTCTTGAGTGAGATCATTTTGGATTGCTACCCGGAGTGACAGTAGTTCAATCTCCAAAGGCAATACGGCTTCAACACCGAACACCAATGAATAAGGAGTGGCTTTCGTTGGTGTTTTATAAGTTGTACGATAGGCCCATAGAGCTTCTGCCATCTTCGTATGCCACTCTCTTTTGTTCTTGGCGAGGATCTTCTTCAACAATTTCACCAGCGTCTTGTTAAAGGCTTCCGCCAATCCATTCGCCCTTGGATTGTATATGGAAGAATATCGCCAATCGATTTTGTGCCGATCAACGAACTTATAAATTTTTGTACTTTTGAAAGTAGTACCGTTGTCTGAGATTATGCGGCGTGGCACACCAAATCTGTAGACGACATTGTGGGTAAAGAAATTGATCACATGCTCCGATGTGACCTCTCTGAATGGAGCCGCTTCTGCCCACTTGGAAAAGCAGTCCGTCGCTGCTAGAATAAAGCGGTGTCCCGCTGAAGATGGTGGATCTATTGGTCCAATTATGTCAGTGCCCCAGCATTCAAATGGCCAGGATGCTACTGTTGGATGCAGAGGATTTGGCGGTTGATGTATAACATCACCGTGGATTTGACATTCGTGGCACCTCTTAGAGTGGTCGATACAATCCCTCACCATAGTTGGCCAATAATATCCCATTCTTTTGATTTTGGCAGCCATCTTGGGACCTGACTGATGTGCTCCACAAAGCCCTTCATGGACTTCTGTTACTACTTTGTCAGCTTCCTTGGTCCCTAGGCACCTTAGCCACATTTGATCAAAGGCTCGTCTGTACAACGTATCATTGACAAATGCGTATCTCAATGCCCTTTTTCGAATTTGTGCGGCCATAGACTTTTCTGTCGGGAGTTTATTTTCCTTGAAGTAGTCAATGAATGGCTGTCTCCAATCATTTTCGACTTCAATATCTAAACAATGCCACCACGATTCTGAAGCTTGACTAGCTTTATGTCTCTTGGCCACGTGATATTCTTCTGGATAATTCTCCATAACGATCTGATGGAGAGGTTGAGGGTCATCTGGAGTTTCATCCTGCTGACTTGAATCTGAAATTTCTTCTGCCCTCGGAAATTGTAATAGAGCGGGCTCCAAGACCCTACGAGTGTAAACTCCAATGAATATAGGCCTCTCCTCATTGATGTTCGCCATTTCTTTGGCTAATTTGGCCAGACAATCTGCTTTAGCATTCTGTCCTCGAGGAACTCGAGCCATTTTGACATTTGGCACTTGCTTCAAAAGTTCAAGGGCTCGCCGGTGGTAATGAGCCAATTCGACTTTGCCAACTTTGTAGATACCGAGGACCTGATTTATCACGAGCTGAGAATCACCGAAGATTTGGAGATGTTGGATTCTGACATCGATCGCAATTTCCAGCCATGCTAATAGAGCTTCGTACTCGGCTTCGTTGTTGGTCTGAGGTTCAGTCAGACTGAATGAAAACCTCATTATGCCTCCCTCGGGTGCTACGAAAATGAGACCAATGCCGGCTCGGGCTCTTGCAATATTTGGAGGTCGGATTGGTCTAATCGACGATGCTCCGTCGAAGTACATTTCCCAGAATGGTAGCCTTTCATTCTCCTCAACCTGCATCATTTGCTCATCGGGCAAGTCATCATTTAGTGGAGAATCAGCCGGGATTGGGTGTGCAGCAAGAAAATCTGCCAAGGCTTGTCCTTTCACCGCCTTCTGTGGCATGTATATGATTTCAAACTGCAATAACAATACTGCCCACCTGGCTAGACGACCTGTCAACGCTGGTCTTGTCATCAAGAACTTCAGCGGATCGATCTTTGATATCAGTGTGATTTTATGGGATAGCATATAGTGGCGGAGTTTCTGAACTGCAAAAATTAGCGCCAGAAAATGCTTTTCAATTGGGGAATAACGACTTTCTGCTCCAATCAACCTTCGACTGATGTAGTAGAGCGCGTTTTCTTTTCCTTCTTCATTATTCTGTGCCAATAATGCTCCGAGGGACTCTTCTAGTGCAGCTGTATACAGTATAAGAGGCTTCCCCGGAATTGGCGCTGCGAGAATGGGCGGATTCAATAGGTATCTCTTGATGCTATCAAACGCCTTCTGACATTCTGCATCCCATTTGAAACGGACATCTTTCTTCATTAGCTTTGAAAAGGGCTGACATCTACCCGATAGATTCGATATGAATCTCCGAATGAAAGCTAGTTGTCCTTGCAACGAGCGAAGCTGTCGAAGGTTCTTTGGAGGTGGCATCTCCGTGATCGCCTTAATTTTGTTGGGGTCGATCTCTATTCCTCGATGACGAACAACATACCCCAAGAATTTGCCGGATGAGACCCCAAAAGCACATTTGAGAGGATTCATCTTCAGATCAAACTTTCTGATTCTCTCAAATACGATTTTGAGATCTCTTAAATGATCATTTTGGCTAAGACTTTTGACAACAAGGTCATCTACATAACACTCGACCTTCTGATGTATCAAATCATCAAATATGTGAGTCATCGCCCGCTGGTAGGTGGCACTAGCATTCTTCAGACCGAATGGCATGACTGTGTAGTAGAAAATCCCGATGGGCGTCCTGAACGATGTATGATTTTCATTTTCGGGCGCCATTTTGATTTGATTGTATCCTGACGATCCATCCATAAAGGAGAACATGTCGTAGTTTGACGTATTGTCCACAGGAGTTCGGATACAGGGAGTGGAAAATCGTCTTTTGGGCACGCCTTATTAAGGTCCCTAAAGTCGATACATATACGAATATGATCGTTCTTCATCTTCACAGGGACAATATTGGCGATCCAACAAACATATTTTTCTTTACGGATGAAGCATGTCTCTATGAGCTTCTTTGTCTTTACAATCACCTGTTCTTCAATCTTCAACATCATTCTCCTTGGAGCTTGCTTGACAGGTGCTACATCTAATTTGATGGCTAATATGTGAACTGCTATATCAGGGGATAAGCCGGACATCTCAGCATATATCCAAGCAAAGCAGTCCCTGAATTCGCAAAGGAGTCTCTTTATTTTCAGACAAAGATCTTCCTCAGTCCGAGAAGATATAGTTGAAAAATGATGGGATTTCTTGAATGATTCTTCGAGATGTTGACCATCAAGAACTTTATCTGTAGGGATCATCTTTGGGACCTATTTTTGATAAATTTCTTTAATAGTGGATCTCTAGGGGTATAGGGTAGATGTAACACCATTCTTTGAAAAAAAAAATTTCTAGAGATGTGGGTCTCTATATTTATTTTCACTTATATTGGGACCTTTCGGCGGTGGATTCTTGGATATGCATCCAAGTGTCACACCTTGATGCTCACCGTACATATCTTGATTTTTTCTTTGCACTATCATCATAAAAGATGGTAGATTCTAACTCTATCGGGACCTTTCAGTAATGGATCTTTGGACATAAGAACCAAATGTCACATCCTGATATTCACCGTACAGATCTTTATTCTTTCTTCGCTCTACCATCATAAAAGATAGTAGTTTTTAGCTCTACCGGGACCCTTTCAGTGATAGATCTTTGGACATAAGAACCAAATGTCACATCCTGATATTCACCGTACAAAGCTTTATTCTTTCTTTGCTCTACAATCATAAAAGATAGTAGTTTTTAGCACTATCAGGACCTTTCGGTGATGGATCTTTGGACATAAGAACCAAATGTCACATCCTGATATTCACCGTACAAAACTTTCTTCTTTCTTTGCTCTACCATCATAATAGATAGTAGTTTTTAGCTCTATCGAGACCTTTCAGTGATGGATCTTTGGACATAAGGACCAAATGTCACATCCTGATGTTCACCGTACAAAGCTTTATTCTTTCTTTACTCTACCATCATAAAAGATAGTAGTTTTTAGCTCTATCAAGACCTTTCTGTGATGGATCTTTGAACATAAGAACCAAATGTCACATCCTGATATTCACCGTACAGAGCTTTCTTCTTTCTTTGCTCTACCATCATAACAGATAGTAGTTTTTAGCTCTATCGGGACCTTTCAGTGATGGATCTTTGGATATAAGGACCAAATGTCACATCCTGATGTTCACCGTATAGAACTTTATTTTAGCTGCTACTATAGCATTGATATGACTAGCCAGAGATGGAAAGAGAAACCATTCCCCAGCGGAGTCGCCAGAAATCTGTGGGCTCCGAAAATTCGACCCCGGCCTCCGCTCGCTTTTCTTATTCGGCGAGGGAGTTTTAACGGACTAAGTTCCGAGGTAAATTTTGGAAGGCAGATGGGTTTGTAGATAAGACACTACCCAGAGATTTCGCCCTCATTTTGTGAGGACTTTATGATCTGAGTTCTGGTTTCCTATAGGCGCAAGCCCCTGTAGTTAATTACCCCTCCCGATCACGAGAGAGAACTTTCGATTAAGGCTAGTCGTCGATCAGATACGTAAAGATACGTGTTATCTGGCATATAGTAGCAGCAATGGTTTGGATATTGGTAGAAATTTGATTTGGAAATTGAGTTTGGATTTGGGAATTTGGAAAGCATTGAAAAGATTGATATTTAAAATGTGAAATTTCACCACCTAGCACTTAAAGCGGATGGTAGGGGAATGGATGATAGACCCGATCAAGATCCCATGGTTCCGTCGTCCCGGGCCATCGTGGTCCCTGGTCTACTTAGTCAGAGGAGGTAGTCGACCCAACCTGACAGAAGGATCCTTGTCGGCAGCCATGGGTTGCTTCGTCCAAGGGGACCTTGTAGACCTGGGTTGGATGTTTGTCTAAGGGGACAAATTTGAATCCACCTTAGCTAACAGAGGGCTTTGTGCCCTATCGATCATATCCTATTGATTCATATCTCAAGGATTTAACGCCATTAAGGAGCGTATTGGCTCTGGCCATAACCGCTATCTGTGGTGCCATTTGGCGGCAAAACCACTCGGTTCAGAGGGCCCCGGGTCATAACCGTTTACCTGCAGTGCCATTTGGCGGCGAAACTGCCGGTTAGAGGACACGTACCACGTCCTTACTGGCAAGAGATTGTTTGAGAATGGATCCTAGTGATATTTTCGACTAGGCATTTGGCTCTTTGTGAGCTGAAGTAATATTTCATATTTGTCCGCCTCGACAAACTTTTGCGGAGGGCGGATGATTTTTGCTTTAAGTGCGTTGATGGATTTATTTTATTTTTAAATATATTTTTTGAGATTTTGGAATTTTGGAAATTTTTGAATTTTTGTGGGTATTTGGGTGGAGCTTTGGATTTTGTGTGGACTTTTGGGAGATATTTGAAAATATTTGGGAACCCCTCCGGTTGAGATATGCATTCAACACGGCCATCATCGGGGTGTTTGGGGGTCGTTTCTCTTTATGGATCGAACCTTGTCAACTCTGTCGGACTGTCGACAGAGGATCGGGTTTCGTAGGCTTTATGCCCTTTGATAGTGAATTCTTTTGATTTTAGGCATTGAAGGCCTAATATGAATGTATTAAAATAAATATTCTGGTCGCTACGGCCACATATTTATTTGTTGGTTCGAATCTTGTCGACTCCTATTAATCCGTATAGGAGGATCGGATTCGAGCCTGAATTCACTTGTCAACCCGCGCAGCATCTCTAGACGTCATCACTTGTGTACCAATAACACGCTCGCCGGGGCCCATGCGGGTGTTTGAGAGCGTTTTGTAATTAAACCCTGTCGACTCCTTTTACCTGCTAAGGAGGATCGGGTTTAAATTTAATAACCCGCGCAGCATCCCTAGACGTCATGTGTGTACCAATAACACGCTCGCCGGGGCTCATGCGGGTTTTATAAATATTTTTACCCCTTTTAGTTTACCTATGTGTATACAATTTATAGTGCACGTACGGGGGTACTTTGAAATAAATGTAGACGCCTTCTGTCTGCTTGTACGGAGGTTGCAGATCCGGTGGCGTGGCATTGTAGTAACTCGTATTCTTTATGTCTTCTGTTGTGATTTTGATCTTTACGATACGTCCGTTACTGTCCGAGGTAGATGTATTCATCTTTAGACTGAAGTTGACTACAGGATACTGCATTTACTGTAGTATTTATGTATCTACACAGGGGTGGCACGTCGTACATACATCTATGTCAGTAGAGAGACTGTATGCATTGCAGATCTTTTGTAGTGACTTGTAGGAGTTCGTATTGTTGCTTGTGAGTGAACCGACATTTCACTTCTATTTGGGATTTTAATGAATGACCTTCATTCATTCATTGACCTCTTTATTTGCAGGGGATACATGTCTTCTATGACGACTTCCTGGAAGTATTTTGTAGAAGCTCCATTGTTTCTGCATCGAATCCACCCTTTCACCAATCTCGGGTGGTATTGATGTATTTGCACTTGTTTGTGGGGGCGAATCCTCCATTAATGGTCTCTCGTATTGCCATCTCAATCAACAGGCATCTGCAGGGGTTGCCATAGGAGTTTGTGCATCAAGGTCTTTTAGTGCATTTTGAGTCACTGTTGATCGTACGAATGCTCTTGTAGTTTGAATTTCCTTGCACATAATTCAGACCTGAATTCATCAAGTCTACAAGTCCCACTTAACGTTGTATAGCATGAGTTCAAGTACAAAATCAGAGTTCAAGTCTTTGGTTCGACTTGATGTCATTTGCTTGAGTTTGATTTGAGTCTGATTTCATATTCAAGACATGGTTGAGTTTCAAATTCTAGTAGTCTTGAAAGTCCAGTCTCTTATCACTTTAGTTAGAGTCTTTTATTTGCATTCGTTCAAGTATTGGTCAAAGTACTGTTCAGACTTAAAATGAGTCTCTTCTATCCGTCCGAGTCCCCTGCAGTCTGAATCTTGTTCAAGTTCAATGCTCGTTTTCATTTGGATTTGATTTTTTTTTTTTATTCTGATTTAGGTCCCGAGTCCACCGTTCACATTCTTTTGAGTTCAAACAGGTCCGAGTACAGTATGTTTTCACCCGAAATTTCGGCAGCCTCCCGGCGTCTCCCCCGTTTAGGGGAAAACTACGGAAAACTGGGCCTTTCCCACCACGCTAAGAAAAGCGTGTATGGTAGGTGCCCTCTTTCGAGGACACCACGGCCGTGTATTTTTGATTCCCCACCACGCTAAGAAAAGCGTGTATGGGTATTTTTTTTGTTTGTAAAAAAGTATTTTTTTTTATATTTTTTTTTTGAAAATATTTTGTAAGCACAGTTATTTCCCTGCAAGCGGGTACTTATGGGTATCCCCGTTTCATCGCGCGCATCGCACCGGGATCCCTTCCCACCACGCTAAGAAAAGCGTGTATAGGCGGGGTTTCCAAGGCGATACGAACTTCGAAGAAGGAATTTGGTGATTTCCCGCTTCATCGCAAGCGTCGGGACGCACTCCCTCCCACCACGCTAAGAAAAGCGTGTATAGGTGGTCGTTTTGTCTCGACGAATGCGTTGAAACGGGTTCTCGGAGTTTTAGGGTTTAGGAGTTATACCTTAGCTTTCGTCGGCGTCGGATCGAGGGAGAAAGAGGGTATTCTCTTTTTTATTATTATTATTATTATTAATTACAGTTAATTATTAATAATAATAATTAACCATAATTTTTTTTAATTATAATTAACTCAACTAATTATAATTAATGATTAATAATGATGGTTAGTTATAATTAAAATAATTAATCATAATTAATTTTAATTAATTATAGTTAATTAATAATAATTAACTACAATTAAAGATAATTAATTACAAATAATTATACTTAATTATAATTAATAATTATTAATAATCATTAAATATAATTAATATATTTAATTACAATTAAAAAAATAATAATAATAATAAAGATAAATAAATCCCCCTCTCCCTCTCCTTCCTTTGGTTTCACGGGATCGGGCCGAAGAAGCGCGCGATAGAGAGAAAGTTACCTTCACAGCAAACGAGCTCTCGTGTTGCTTCCGATCAGAATGTCCTAACTTCGGGTCCGATCGAAAGGGGGAGGTCGATGCTGCAGTGGTCTCACGGCAAGGGAGGAGGTAAGCCGTCTCTCTCTCTCTCTCTCTCTCTCTCTCTCTCTCTCTCTCTCTCTCCTTGGAGTCGGCACAGGAAAACAGAGGAGGTAAAGGTTGGAGACGGAAGGAGGAGGTCGGTCGGGATGGGTGCGGGATGTGGAGCTCGGGATTGGGAGTTTGATCGGAGCAGAGGTTTCGGGACAGAGTTGCGAATGGAAGGAGAAGAAGAGCCAGGGGTTCGGTCGGGCTGAGGGATTTCGCGTGGAGAAAGCTTCGGCAGTGGAGAAGGTAGCGAATGGGGAAGTATCGCTGGTTGAAGCCCCCTTCGGCCTCTATTTATGGACGCTGAGAGGAGCGAAATCGAGGGATTTGCGCCGGATTTGCGGAGAAGTGATGCGAACGACGCCGATTTCAGCTGGATTCGTGGATACGGCGGTTTTACAGGTATTATTTACGGGATTTTTTTTGTTTTCTTCTGGATTTTATACAAAGGTCAACATTCAGTTACATCATAAACTAAGTCCTCAAGAGGTCGGATATTTTCTTCCTCACCTATCTTAAAACTTGTAGACAATTCACATCGAGAATCGAAATATGGCTCGTACTTACTATGAGAAGTTTAATATTAATAGTCTGACATTAACCCTCTACGATATAGATCAACAATTGAATCATCTGATATTATATGCACTTTATTTTTATTTTTAGAATATAGACATCAAAACTTTCCATCTGTTTTGAAGCTAGGCAGTTCACAAACTGTTTGAATGAAAAAATTCATCTCATTAATGAACTCATCTATTAATGTCTTTCGTCTTTGTGTCAATCGGTTATACATCCAACTTCTTTGATTTAAAATATCCATAACATAGCCTTCATATAATTTGAAAATATTAGAGATTGTAGATTTATCTTTGAAGGAAAATAAATTGAATTCAAATTGATTTGTAAATCGAATAATGTTATTTCACCCATGTCTCCTGTCAATGAAAAATCTGGCAGCCTCCCGGTGTCTCACCTGTTTAGATGAAATATAAGGAGTTATAGCTTGCGCGCAACATCAAGAAAGACGTGCACGGTCGGTGTCGGGTGACACCGCAACTGTAGTCTTCAATCCTACCACACCAAAAAAGGCGTGTATAGGTCTTCAGGGAGGTACTTGTGTGAAAAACTAGTTTGCGTCGGAGATATTCCGGTGGATTTATTGACATAAGTCAAATCTAATACCACTACACCTTTCTTATTATAAGCCAAATCTAATACCTCTACTTTTCTAACTAGGTCATTAGGAGGTCGCCGTTCTATGTGAGCAAACCATCTAAGGCGACTATCACTCATGAGCATTTTCATCTATGCAAACACTAAGTTAATGTTATGCATCTCGTTTAATGAACAACATTTTACACCATAAAACATTGCAAATGTCTATAGAGAGAATCATGCAAATATTTTTGGATTTTCCATCGGATAGAACGTCAGAAACTTACACCATAAAACATTCTACATGAACTTCCTCTCTAGTCTTATCAACAAGAAGAATATCATCAACAAAATACATACACCATGGTACAATGACTTGCAAATGTTTATCGAGAACATCCATGACAAAAAGAAAAAAAAAAACTAAATTGATTACTTACAACATATTTCTGGCAACTGAGCGGGGAACATCGACGACGGAGCAGTCAACACAAAGGCGATGACGACAACAAACGACGAAGACAGAGAGGTGAACACGACGACAATGGAGGCGGCGTTCAGCGACAAAGGTGAATGTTGGTGGCGGAGGCGACTGACAGAGCGAGAGCGAGTAGGAGTGAAATGAGAAAAGCACAACCACGGAAAGGGAAATAGGGCTTCTTCCAGCGGTATTTCTGGCAGCTTTTTAAACGGAACTTTTTTCCTTCCGGTGGAATTTGCACTAACAATTTTCGTCAAGTTTAAGTAAACTGACGAATTTTCCACCGGAAGTTCCGCCTCTCATTTCTGGCAGTTTGCGCCAGAGATATTCCTGTCAAATGTTGAGGTATTCTTAAGGAATAATTTTATCAGAAGAATTCAAGTCAAATGAGGTGGTCTAAGCACAATTAATGAGTAGTAGAATACTGCCACCCCCACCAAATAATGGCCATCAAATAAAAATAAGGAAGTTATAGTTATTAATGAATTAATTATTCCCAAGCAGTCAAGGAAGAAACCAACTTCAAATAGGGGAGTTGACTATAATGTCTTGTCACATCTGCAAATGTCCCAGCATGGCACAACGTATATGAAACTCTTGTGGTGTCGAACAATCTTTGAGAAACTCTAATTTGAGCTCTAAAAGATTTAGAGAAGTATGATCCATATTTCATTGAGCATTGCATATTTCGCTAGAGGTCTGCAAGCACTCAGCATCCGTAAAGGCAGAAACATACTTTTGAAGAGCTGCGATGGCATATGATGAATGGTCTCTATAGGGATAGATGGAAGCCAAAAGAATTATGTATGGAACTTGCATCCGTGTAAGCTCTATGGAGGGGTATTTATGGAGAATGAGGAGATACATGAATATTGAGCATAAATCAAATTCACCTTAAATGCATGAATTCCGCCAATACTTTTTCATCATTACTTGTTGATTTGGCTGCTCCCTACTCACTTGCCCTAATATTTTGCCAATCATCACATAGAACACACTTGCTCGCGAGTCACTTACCTCGGACCTCACCATGGAATCCCTTCACTGTGAAGTTTCTATATCGTGTTATCTTCTAGTGATTAAGTAACAAAACTGCCATTCTAGAAAATATAGGAAAAGCTTGTTGAGATAATGAAAAACTAAAATCCTTAAAAATATTCTATGTATTTTACTCACTACTCAAAAGGGCATACATTGGAATTCACCATAACCTCATAGTTACGGTACTCATTGCAACACTATAAAGTAAGATACTTATCATACGATAGAAAACATCACATTTGTTAAAATAAGATAAATAATCTACTTGTAGCATGGAAAGAAAATATTACAACAAAGGTAGATCAGTTGTTTAGACATTAAGATTTTATTAATACATTAAAATTTTTACATTGAACTCAGAACAATTCCACATTATAGCTCTCACCTCGAGTGACGCTTCCCTTGGAGTTATCTACCTCTCCATCTACTCCCTGTAAGTTCATAATCTTTTCAAAAACGCTTACCCATAAGTAATCATCTCCAAGGTACTTTGAAAAGAGAGGGGGTGGGGGGTGGGGGGTGGGGTGTGAATGATTTTTCAACTGTTGACTTACCTTGTAGAGTGAGATTCTCCTGTTTCACATGCCACCCTAACCCTACTCCTAACAGTCGATGTGAGATGCAATAGAGAAATATCGTTAAATAATATTACATTACAATTCATAAATGATCAAGATGCAGAATAATCATAAAAGACATCACAACTAAGCAAAAATGAATTTTACATTCCGCCCCTCTGTGGGCACTTCCTTTTAAGATCAAATACAATCTTCTATCAAGTTAGTTAGAGCCTAACACATGTCTAAGGCAGTATGTACTAATAGTCATTTCTTATATATTTTTATTAATGTAGCATATTCTGTAGTTCTTATATCCCTTTAAATAAAGGGTAAAGAGGACCTTTGGCATTTAATCTTTTGTCCTTTATTTCTAATCATAATTACATGATGCATTTGTGGGTGTATGATTTATTTTTTCCATGTTAATAAATTACTTTACTCATTCAGGTTGAGCTTGGATCCCTTCAAGATACTGTACCATCTGATAGGATTGTAACTCTGAAAGGTGGTTGGAGAAATTTTGGAAGGCAGTCATCGGGGGAGATATTACTTCGTTTGACATATAAGGCATATGTTGAGGATGAAGAAGATGATTGGGTAGAAAGAGAAGTTGAAAGCGATTCATCTGATGATGAGGCCTTAGATTATGATCAAGCTAGTGACTTTTCTGGAGAGCGTGAAAGCAGTCCTAATTATGCAAGGGAAAGAGAGTCTTTTATGAATGTCTTGGCTGATTTGCTTGTGAGTGAGGAATTTCAGGGCATTGTGACATCTGAAACGGGTCATCCCAAAGCATCTGATGAGTCATATTACCCTGGATCGATGGCTTTAAGAGAGCGTGTCCGCAATGCTGATAGTCCTCCTGTTAAGCCAGCAACTGCCCTGGTAGAATCCAATGGTAATTGCTTAATGAGCTTCCGCTCAAATGTTTTTTTCTAGAATGCCCTCCTGGTTGATAAATTGCGTATCAATTAATCTCATTTTTGGCTTTTTTTGGTTTCAGGTTTGGCTCTAGCATGGCTTGCTGCTATAACAAGTATAGCATTATTGATTGCTTTTAATGTGGGCGGTTCTGGTTTCTTCAATCCATAGTTTAACATGGAGAAATGAGGTTGAATCAGGTAGTTCTGTTCAACTTAGTTGTTAACATTATGATCATCTTTTAAGTAGGAAATTTAAAATAACATTGACCGTTTGCAGCACGTTTATTTAGTGGTGCAATGTGTATAGACTATATGATGTGATGTGGAATAGATAATTAGAACAAGAACTTGCTATCATGACGGTAGGGGTGAAAGTTAGAGAGGATAAGGAACTCACCTTTTTAAGCTAAGGCATGATATTATATTTTCCTTATAGCTTTAACGTTGATATTTACAACATATTCAAATCAAAAGGAATGACCCGAAAAGCATAATATATCATAAATTAAATTTTCAAATTTTTTTTTATATATAGAATACTTAATAAAACGAATATTTGGTGATATTTATAAAAAATGTTAAGAATTAGAAGGATATTAGAACACCATATATGCATGTTTTTCAGCGAAGGAGAGAAAAAGTTGCAGAGTAAAAAGTAGTATTACTTGAAAAATAGAAAAACATACATTTACTATCATGCTAAAAATTATAGTATTCATTATTCCTACATGCATAGGTACATTCTGTGTCCTACAAGACGATCAAAATGCGTCTCTCCCTCCTGTGTGATGTAGTTTGTTGACCACTTATCTTATGTTATCAGGCAGGGGTTGTTAGCTGTTAGGTTCAATCATAGGCTGGCATAGGTAGCTGTTAAGAAACAAACGCAGAAATTAATGGCTGAATCTAAAATTTCAGCAAATATGAACTAAAGAAAGAGTAGGATCTTATGGCAAAGCACTCAAATAGTCTTTTAGATTGCTGGAATACGGAAATAAAATGTCGAGATACATTGGATCTTCTATTAGAGATGAAGATCCAGCTCTCCCAAATCTCTACACGCCGCTAGAGCCCAAGCAAACACTAGGAAAATAGAAAATTTAAGCAAAATTCAAAGTAAACCCTAAACCTCCCTCTGAAGCATACTTAAGCAATACAATAATAGGTAAAAACGTAAAACCACCCTTGTTGTTTGAATTTTCCGTCCTAATTCTCTTTGAAATCCCCTTAATTAAATTGGTGGACCCCATATAGGGCGGGCGGCAGAGAAGGGGGCCGAACTCTCCTATTCCGCCTCCTATATGTCTGAATCGGTCTTGGTTGTTGTTGACCTCCACAAGGAAATAAACAAAAAAAAAAAAAATCAGAATCAAATATAAAATACCTGTGAAGCTGACTGCCCATCCTGCAAATCCTGCAAAAATTTCGTCGCCAGCTACAGTGTCTAGTCCTACGTCTCTGTAAACGGCGCCGTTGCAGTCATCCCACGATCTCCTCGATCCTGCTCCCATGAGCGTCGTTAAATACCGAACCAACTGAAGGCTCTCGGTTGTTCTTCTCCGCTACGACATCTCTCCCTCACACACGAAAGCCTCGATCCCATCTTTCGATCTCCCAAGCCGTTCAAGCCCCTCCTTCCTCCAAGCTTTGATCCCGAACCACTGCCCTCTCCCGACCTCAAGCCGACGTCAAAGCCCTATTCTCCTCCCGACCTTCTCCTCCCGACCTCTCCTCCGACTCCATACGAACGACCCCCTGCCCTAATTCCCGTCACTGCCTCCTGTTTCCCGCCGATCCACAGAGAGAGAGAGAGAGAGAGAGAGAGAGAGAGAGAGAGAGAGAGCCTTACCTTGCATTCTTCCTCCCCTTGCCTTGAGACCAAACTCCCTCCTCCATCTCCTCTATTTCTGCCGTGCCCTCTTCTGCCCAAGCCGAGAGAGAGAGAGAGAGAGAGAGAGAGAGAGAGAGAGAGAGAGAGAGAGAGAGAGAGAGAGAGAGAGAGAGAGAGAGAGAGAGAGAGGTATAGGTTTTATTGTTTTTATTATTATGATTATTATAATTAGTTATTATTAATAATAGTTAATTATAATTAATTATAATTATTATAATTAAATATTTTAATTATTTTTAATCATTATCAATAACAATTAATTTGATTAAAAAAAATTATAATTAATTTGATTAAAATAAAATTATAATTAATTATAGTTAATATAGTTAATTACTATTATTAGTAATTAACTATAATTTATCAAAATTAATTATTTTAATTTAAATTAATCATTGTTGGTTATAATTAAAAATGATTAATTATTTTTAAATTATAATTAATTATCATTTGTTATGATTAATTATAATTAATTAATTTTTTTTTAAAGTGTTTCTTTTGTCGTGGCTTGCAACGGGCCGGCAAACCCCCTACGCGCTCACGTAGCGTTGTAGGGAGGGAAACCGGCGCGGCGCTTGCGACGATTTAAGAATCTCTCTTCAATGCTAGCAACGAGCCAGCAAACCCCCTAAGCGCTCAAGTAGCGTTGTAGGGAGGGAAACCGGTGCGGCGCTTGCGGCGAAGGGGATAAATTTTTTTTTTCTTTATTTTTTTATAAGTATCTCCAAACGCTCACGTAGTGCAGAGGGGGAAATCTGTGCTTATTTCTAACATGTGCTTTCTTCTTATAATAAAAAGAAAACCCTTAAACGCTCACGTAGCGGGCGGGGATAAAAAATAAAAAAATGCAACCGCGATGTCATTTTGACACCTACCTGAAGCGCTCATGTAGCATCGAGGGGAAGGTTGCCTCTTGGTTTTTCCCCTAAACGGGGGAGACGCCAGCAGGCTGCCGAAATTTGGATCGAAAATTTAAGGACTTTGAACAATGTTTGGACATTAAACTTGAACTCAATTGAATTCAAATCTAAGTGAAATGAACATGAACAAGAACTCAACCTATTTGAACTTGAATTTGCAAAGGACTACAGGAGACATACGACTTGAGCTTACTATTTGAACTCAAGCAACGATCTGAATAGAACTTGAATTTACACATTGAGCTTGCGGACTTGAATTTGAACGATACAGAGGACTTGATCTAGACTCAAATGAATTTGCATATTGAACTTGAATTAAAGCAACTAACTTGAAAATTTGAGCTTAAATCAAATGTCATGGAATCTAACTCAAATTTGGACCCAATTGATCACTGATATGGAGCATAATTTGAAATAAATTTATAATTTGGTAAGACGACAACATGCACAGAAGGAAGCATGCAGAGTCCTTGACACTTTACAAGTCAACTTTATTGATGTGTAGCATTTATATCAATCATGAAACAATTGCTAAAGTATCCTTACCATCCATGGCAGTTCAATAGCAATAAAATACAACAAGTAAAAAAATGGTCCATATGTAACGAATATGTTAAGTTGATGAGGCATGCAATTTATCATCTATAATCCAAGGTGACAAATCATGGTGAGTACAAATATTTGTAAGTGATGAAGAAGACCTGTAATCATCATGTTAGTATCTATGAATGGATGACAGTGCATATGTAATGGACATGACCAAGTCATCCCACAACTATGAATGAGAATAAGTCATGATAAGCCTACATACTCACTTATTAAGCAGGAAGGAGATATGTAAAAAGGTGCACCGCTTCGTCTACGAATGATAGACCCGCCAAATTAATGACTACAGTTGAGAGGATTACAACAAATAATTCATCAACAAGCAAAGTTAGAAAATCATAAAGAATGTAATGAAGGAAGACTGCTTATGCATACATGTATTTATGCTTGAGGTCAGTGTAGCAAGACTGAGCATCCAACCTTAACATACCTACATTAAAGGGGTGCTCAAATAGCTTGAGATGAATGTTACCTCCAAGCAATCAAAGTCATTTAATTATACATGAGTACATAATTCTCCTACCAATATAAATGTACGACATACGATGGACATCTCAGAACACCTGTGTCAATTAAGAGCAGAGCGACAAACAATATGAAGTGAAAATGATAGTGTGATATGCTTAGGGGCACTCAAGCGACCATGAACATGCTGCATCACGCCCACTAAAGTTGATGATCAATATTTGACAAATGTAGTGCTAAATATTAATACAAAATTGGGTGGCCTAAACTTATGATTACAAATAGAGAATACACCTACTATTATAATGAAATCAAGAGCTGCAACAATTATTTGGGAACGAATTTCGTATATTCCTTCTATGCAACCTGAGGTGCATCCGATCACTACGATCTCTGCTCGAGGCAATAACTGTTGATTTTCAACATATGGGATATCAACAAGGGTACAATTATCTAAGATTGGAATGATTGACTCTTTATTTAAGTCAACAGAAAAATGAAGATGCTGGTCTAACCTAGTAGATGCCTATAAAGTTCAATGTAAGTTCTGGGAAGAGAAAGCCAGATCAAATCATTATAAAGCGAATGAATCTCAGTTCAACCAGGTTTTGGGCATTGAGTTAGGTAAGATTACTGGGGCTTGTAAGTTCATTGATGAACAGTGATCGTACATCCGACATACTTCCTTCTACAAAAAACACTACAACGAATGTGAGCTTCTACGAGCTGTTGTAGAAGACTCATCAAATATTCCAAAAATACTCCCGCACATGTACTGTAATATGTATACACATAGGAACACTAAAAGGGGGTGTATAATTAACACCCGCATGGGCCCCGACGAGCATGTTATTGGTACACATGTGACGTCTAGGAATGCCGCGCATGTCAATAAATTTTAACCTGATCCTCTTAAGCGGTAAATAGAAGTCGACAAGGTTCAATGAATAATTACAAAATACCCCCAAACACCCGCATGGGCCCCGACGAGCATGTTATTAGTACACATGTGACGTCTAGGGATGCTGTGCGGGTCAATAAGTGAATTCAAGTTCGAGCTCGATCCTCCTATGCGAGTAAGCGGGAGTTGACAAGGCTCGAACCCTTAAATGAATATTCGGTCACGAGGTCGACTGAGATATTTATTTTATACATTCATATTAGGCATTCAAGGCCTATAATCAAAATAATTCACTGACAATGACACAAAGCCTATGAAACCCGATCCTCGGTCAATAGCTTGGTCGAGTTGACAGGGTTCAATCAATAAAGAGAAATGACCCTAAACACCTCGATGATGGCCGTGTTGAATGAAAATCTCAACCGGAGGGGTCCACTCTAAATACTTCAAATGCCCATCAAAATCCGAAACTCCATGAGTTCTGAAATCCAAAAATCTCTAAAACCTAGAAATATTTAAAATTGAAATAAACTCATCAAATACTTAAAGCAAAAATCCATCCACCCTCCTCAACAGTTTGCCGAGGTGGACAAATTAAAATTTACATTAGCTCACATAGAGCCAAATGCCTGGTCGAGAATATTATTAAGATCCATTCTCAAAACAATCTCCTGCCTGTAAGGACGTGTTACAAGTCCTGTGACCAACGATTTGCCGCCAAATGGCACCGCAGGATAAACAGTTATGACCCAGGGCCCTCTGAATCAAGTGGTTTTGCCGCCAAATGGCACCACGAAATATCGGTTATGGCCAGCGCCGATACGCTTCTTAATGGCATCAAATCCTTGAGATATGAATCATTAGGATATGATCGATAGGGCACAAAGCCCTCTGTTAGCTAAAGTGGATTTAAATTTGTCCCCTTAGACAAATATCCAACCCAGGTCTACAAGGTCCCTTTGGACGAAGCAACCCACGGCTGCCAACAAGGATCCTTCTGTCAGGTTGGGTCGACTACCTCCTCTGTCTAAGTAGACCAGGGACCATGATGGCCCGGGACGACGGAACCATGGGATCTTGATCGGGTCTATCATCCGTTCCCCCACCATCCGCTTTAAGTGTAAGATGGTGCAATTTCCAATTTTAAATATCAAATCTTCCAATCCTCCAAATTCTTAAATTCTCCAACCATTCCAAATGTCCATTGCTGCTACTATATGTCAGATGCACGTATCTCTACGTATCTGATCGACGATTAGCCTTAATCGAAAGTTCTCTCTAATTATCTGGAGGGGTAATTAACTATAGGGGCTTGCGCCTATAGGAAACCAGAACTCAGATCATAAAGTCCTCGTAAAATGAGGGCGAAATCTCTGGGTAGTGTCTTATCTACAAACTCATATGCCTTCCAGAATTTACCCCGTAACTTAGTTCGTTAAAACTCCCTTGCCAAAACAAAAGCAAACAGTCGCGCGGGCGGAGGCTGGGGCCTAATTTTCGGAGCCCACAGTTGTACCGGTCTATCAATATCCAAAAAAGAGGTTGTTAATCATAACATGTTTTGGATTGATTTAAGCTTGCAGAATCTTATGCTAGTTGTTGAACCTTGAAGATCTATAGGCAACTATTAGTTTCCGTTCAAAAGTTCATTCTTCTGATCTATTTATCGGAATTCGTCCTTATGCATATGTACATGTAGTATGGATTAGTTGGGCTATATTTCATGCTATATTCACCTTTCAAATATAAGATTAGCATTTTCAAACTTTAAAATAAATTTATTTATTTTATTCATAAGCATAGAATAGCGTGGAATTCAAATTCTGAAGTAAAAAATGAAAAATATTTGTTATAACGATTTTGAAATATTCACCATAAATTTAAATTGGAATTTCTTAATGTTCATATTTTTTGTATTTTTAATTTTAGTGAGAATCTATTTGCACTTGCCTAATATTATGTCCCTTTACTGAGATAAAATAAAAGTTGTATTTAGCAACAAAGCACTATTTTTTCCACAAATTTTACAAGTGTGGTTGCAATTTCACATGTCAATAGTGAATAGTATACCATAGTGTAAAGGTTCTATTGAGATAAAACACAGCATGGCACAGAGTATTTTAAAAATAGTATAAATTATTAAAAAATATAAATAAATTATCAATAATTCAATAATATAAGATAGAAAATATCCAAATGCAAAAGGACATTATCAACATCATACAAATTAAACATAGTATTTGCTTTAACTTATTTAAAGTTAACGAAAGACTAAAAATTTTCATGCTAAATTTTTTTAACAAGCCTGTTAGATAGTAAGTGAAGCAATATAGTTTACAATAGGATGATAGTTTTGTAAATTGAAATATATATATATATATATATATATATATATATATATATATATATATATATATATATAATATATATATATATATATATATATATATATATATAGCATTTCAAGTCCATTGTGAAACCCTTCCAAGATAAGGGGTGTTTGTAGGGGGTTTCACAATGTAGTTTAAATGTTTTATTGTAGTAATAGAGAGTTTCATTGAAAATGAATGTATATTTATGCATACAAAGCATCTTTTATTTTTACATTGGATTTTAAGTACGATACTTAATAGATTATTATGTATAATATTTCTTCAAATACTAAAAGTTGATTGGCGCTATAAGACTTTGACCTTTCAAATTTATAAGTTGATAAGCCTATTCTTCACATATTTTTTATATAATAAAAGGTCTCAATTTGGGTCAAATTTTTCACCAAGGCAATATTGAAGAATTATAGTTCTTCGGCAAACTAGAATAAGTTCACCCACTTTGAAACTTTTAGTGCGAAGCATCTGAGCATGAGACGTAGTCATTCTTTCTCTATTGGTTTCTGAATTTTATTGGTCTTAAACTTAAACTTCATCTAGGGCTTCCAACTCATTAATTCGTAAGAGAGCTTTTTTTTTTTCTTTTGTGAAACTATATTTAATAGCAATACGAAGAGAAGGTAACTCAACCTCAAAAGGTAGTATTGCTTATGTTCTAGAAACTATTGAATATGACGTTGCTTGTTATAGTTTTATAAGTAGGGCGATGTGCCCATAAAGCTTCTGTTAGTTCATCATGTCATTTTCTCTTATTTTGAGAGAGGATTTATTTGAGTAATTTCATCAATGTCTTGTTAAAAGCCTCAGCCAAATCATTGGCTCTTGGGTTATAAATTGAAGAGTAGTACCAATTTATTTTTGTCTTTGAATAAATCGATAGATCTTTGCATTCTAAAAGATCATGCCATTGTCGAATATGGTTTGATGTGGCACCCCAAATTGATATACAATATAATCTCAAAAGAACTTCATCATATTGTCTGCTTTAACTTTCTTTAAGAGAATTGATTCAATCCATTTTGAGAAATAATTAGTGATAGCAAGGATAAATTTGTGCCTTGAGAAAAATAGTAGGTCTATAAGGCTATAATTACATTGGTGCCCATGACCAAATTTTAAATGGCCATGATTGTCACACCTCATTTTAACCTTTCTTCAGTCAACCTGGAGTGTAACAAATAAGGAGAATCCGAACAGATATATCTCTTACTAACACCATCATGAATTACTTCTATTAAAATTGGGTGAGTAGGAAATAATCAATTCAGACAAAATAATAGTTTTTTTAGTGTTAACAAATCATCTACATATTTAATACTTTGAAACATATTTAAAACACATCAAATAAAATATAGAGTTGTACTAATCCTTTCAAAGAAGTTACATACCCAAAAGTCTAACTGCACAAATTCACTCTGGCTTCTATGCACTGCCCAAACGTATGTACAAAAAAATGCCTTCACCCTCCTTCGTAGAGCCCTGTGTGCTCCTACTTTCTTGTTGTACAATCATTTCTAATGAGCTAAAACTAAATGAAATATACAACCATAATTCAAGCAATAAGAAACATAAAATAGGCAGTTAGTTGTAAATAATATTGAGATTTCTATAAGAATCATAAGCTATATAAGAAATCAATGCATATTTAACTTTTCACATTTCATGTTCTATTCACTTTCCAATATTTTAGGTAAATTATATGATGATTATAGGTTTTTGCACACTTACAGCTCTCTCATTCAAGGTTGGTTCTGAATTCTCAACTTTTAGAATTGAGAGAGTCGGGCACCTCAGGTACGATCTCTAAGACTTACCTCGTCATGTCTTTCAGCTTTATTTGTGCGGGCCTATCCTCCATAATATGATTTTTATCATTTACTTTTTCATTATCTTTACATTTTCATAATATTCATTTGTATGTCCAATAATCATCAACTAACAATTGTAGAAATCAAGTGCATTAGCAAATAATCAATATGCTTAATATGAAAATAATTACTACTTCAATTATATAAAAATGTTACTTTTTACTATACCATATATTGGATATCTCGGATATCTCGCCTCATTCTTTAGGCTAATTACCCTTTGATATGAGCATTAATTCAGATTATTGACTATATTGGCTTGTTCAGGTCACTGAGATTATGGCAATTAGAGTCCCATTTTGAGTGCATGCCGAAAAATTTTGCAGTGCATTTTTTCTTGGAGTATGGCTTATTTATTTTTTTTTCTGGAAGGTTGGAGCCTTTTGATCTTTCTTCCTTGCTTCATCATCTTAGTGGGATAGTTGACTCTCATTTTTCTTTTTTGTTAGTAGAGAAAATGAACAGTGTTCACCTCATTCTTTCTTGGATCATAGGTTTTGACTTGCTTTCCTTTTCCCGTTGAGCTATCATTATAGTTATTACTAAAACTTCTAGGTTTGGGCAACCTTTCAGATTTCGCCATATAATCTAATAATTCTTGGAAGGTATTGAATGTGGCCATGCCATTTAATTGTTGATGTCCCCCATAAGAAGCTCTATGACATGCTTTTCAGTGAGGTGTTGCTTACATCTCATGCAAAAAAAATTTCATCTTGCGATATATTTATTGACAGTCTTATCTTTTCTTTGTTTTTTTAAAAGCAAGGTATAGAATAGTTATTTTTTTGTAGCACTTGCAAATCTTTTAATAAACATTATATCCAATTATTTGAATGTCTTAACAGAGTCTTTAGGTAACTCAGCATACTATTCATGACAGTTCCTCTGAAGTTGCTAACAAACTAACATAGTAATAAGGTATCATTCCCTTCAGTATTGTCACAAGTGGCCTTAAATTGAGCTAAACATTGTCGGGAGTTTTTGGTACCAGCAAACATGTTGAACTTTGACACAACATATCCTTTAGGTTATTATACAAGATCATATTTCAGTTGGGTATGGTCGAACTTTGCCCACTAAGGCTCCAGTAGTCTCAGAAAGAATGGCTGCTTTAACCTTTTAGGTAATGAGTTTTTCAATTTGGGCTTTTTTAACCATTCCATCATCTCTATGGATTATTAATGTTAGTTCTTGAAGAGTTTCTAGTCTACTTTCTAGTTGATTGAGTTAGATGTCACATAGTGTTCAATGTTTGGCCGGCCTGAGGTGTATATCATGAGACATTGGCCTTTGGTAAGGTTATCGAGGCGTTCTACAACTGTGAGCATAATTTTCTCCAGGATTCTTGCTATGATATTTTCTTTGCCACTTCCTATCATAATTTGGACATTATCTGTAGTGCGGGTAATATTTTTTTGTATCATGATAATGAGAGAAATGTTTGAGATCCCCACTACGAGGCTTCCCTGAAACACTTTTCTTTTGGAAGTGAATTGAGTGTGGGACTGTGGCTTCAGCCACAAACCTCTTCAGTTTTTACGAACCTCAATCTTTAATAACCTTTCGTATGTTATAAATGCATGATGAAACATATTCATCTTTTTGTGGCTCTTCTGAGATAGATTGTAGTGGTGCTTCCTAAAAGGACTTCTTTATGTCACCCTTGAAATTGTTCCTCTAAGATATTAATTTATTGGGGACACTATCTTTATTAGATTTTATTACTTCAACCAAAGAACTTGAGTCACACCACTTCCTAGAGCAATGTACTCAGCTTCAGTAGTGAAAAGTACAACAGAGTTTTGTTTTCTTCTAAACCAAGATACTAAGGATTGTCCTATGAATTGGCAAATTCTAGAAGCGCTCTTTCTATCCACCCTACACCATACAAAATTAGAATCATAAAATCCAATAAATCTCGTAGTCAAACTTTAAGAGCTTGTTGGAAGTTGATGTAGAAGTTTGGATATTAATATCTTATAGTCTTAGCAATCAATTTGTTAGAAGTAATGAAATCTCTATCTTCAACTATGAATAATTATATTTATGAGAATCCATGGATGCAAATTTTTTAGCACATAATAGTGGTAAATTTCTCTATCTGAAAATAAAAATTGATGGAATTTTAAGTTAAGTACTAAGCATCTAATGACTAATATTTGAAAGTTCAATAGTTGGTTGTGAAATCAATTGAACTGTACAATGACACATCAAGAGAGGGGGGCTGAATTGTTGATCTTAAAAATATTTTTCAAAACTTTTAAATTAAAAAAAAAATTTAAATTCAATGCGAAACCGATCAAAATTCACAATGTTAATCAAAGGAAAATATTAAATTTTTATTTTGATTTTTGTAAAGAAAACAAATAATTATTTTTGTTTTTATTTCTCTAATTTTTTTTTGTCTTTTTAAAACAAAGATTGAATAAAAAACAATCACAATGATTTTGTAACACAATGATAATAATGTTCAACCTGGATTTGTGTTAAAGTAAATGTGTAAGAAAGTAAATCTGCAGGAAGCATGCGGAAAGTAAAAAATTGTAAATTAGATTTTTATAGTGATTTGATTAACTTGACCAACATCCACTTCCCAAAGTCTTCTTCGGTTGTTGCTCTAAAAAATAATGACTCTCCTTCAGCCCCCATGATTAGATAGAGAAGTCCTTACAAAATCACTTTCACCTATTCAGTGTGCGGAGAGCCGAAATCCCTTTCACCTCATTTTGGCAGAGAGTTGAATTTCTTTTAACCTCCTGCGAAGGAGAGCAAAAATCCCTTTCACCTTCCCAGTTCGGTGGAGTAGCCCATGTCGCCTTCACCTTCCTAGTGTCTGGTGTGGCGGAGTAGTAAGCGACTCTTTGGCACAATGTGTTCTTCATAGAGCTTCTCTCAAGACGAACAATGCACATGGAGGAACTCAGATGCAAGTTGGTTGGAGCAACAGTGTGAAAACACTTCTCATTTTAAGAAGCCCATTGTTGGTTTGGAGCAACAGAAGCAAACCTTTGACTGCCAAAAGACCTATCAAAATGACTTAAGAGTCTAAATAGTGGGCTTCTTAAAACCCTAAATTTTAATTTTATCAACTTTATTCATACAGTACGATTAGTTCATTACCGTTATAGATCATTCTATATGATTATAAATCATACAATACGATCAACTTAAATAAAACATTGGATCGTACAGGATGAACCAAGGTTCATCCAGAGAGCGTTTGGATGATTTGTACTACATAATACATGATCTTCCAATATGATATGTAATTAATTTAGATCTGATTGGTTTCCTTAATTACCTCACTTAAATTAGACAATATTATAAAATATTGTACAATAAGAATAGGTTCGTATAATATGAATAGTTCAATTTTCAAATTTTAAATTTGTCTATTTTAAATAAGTTTGATTTGGCGGCAGAGTTTTGGATAATAGCTAATCGTCCAGTACGATTAGTTATGATTGAAATTTATTTCTCATTTAAATTAAATATTTTAATTAATTTTTGTTTGAACGGATTCGACGGTACGATATGGATTGTACAATACGATTTAATAGAAAAACTAAATATTTATTTTTCATTCACCTTGGGTGTGTACGGTTGCTAAGCTAACATACATTTTTTTACATACATTGACTCAGAAAAAATAACTTTACGGACTCTTTCCAACAAGTCTAACTTATACAACCATTTCTTGAGGTATGATATCTGACAATGCAATGTGTATGTTGATCTTGAAATGTTAGTATTACACAGAAAAATATGCAGTATATAAAGCAGGTGAAACTTAATAACCATCCAATAATATTTGTAATTATCAAACCATAAGGTCGGGCTCCTGGATTGTAACAATCTTTTCCTTTTTAATGATGACAATTATTGTTGGTTGGAATTGCAAGTTAATTTTAACTTTCTGCTAAGCTATCCCCCTTACTAAGTGATTCATTTAAAAATAAGGAGATTTTTTTTAATTAATTATTTTTAATGAACAAATAATATAAACTAAAAATTTGTGTTAATGCTAGGGCGTCCCCTGGAAGCGATGCGATGTATGACTTGAATACAGCGACAAGTGTGCAAAGGCCGCTACACCGTCGTCCAGGTGCAGTGTTAAATAAGCAAGGGTTCCCACATTAAGGATGAACGTGGGCAAAGAAGCTAGTCCATGAAACTAAAATTAGGATAAGAACTTAAAATATTGACTTCCTTAAAGGAAAATTAATTGAATTAATAGATACTATGATCAATAGTAAGATAAATATTTTGTGCATCCAGGAAACTAAATGAGTTGGATAGAAGGCTAAGAAGATTGATAGTTTAGGTTATAAACTATGGTATTTGGGTATGAGTTGTACTAGAAATGGTGTAGGTGTGATTATAGATAAGAGTTTGAAGGATAATGTTTTAAAAATTAACAGAATTAGAGTTAAAATTATAGATTTAAAGATTATTGTTGATGTTAAGATTGTTAATATTATAAGTGCTTATGCTCCTCAAGTAGGTTTTGATATGGGTTCAAAATTAAAATTTTAGAATGACTTAGAAGAATTAATACAAAAGATACCTCTTGAAGAAAGAGTTTTTATTGGAGGAGATTTAAATGGACATGTTAGTAGAGATGTAGATGATTTTAAAAGTATTCATGGTGGCCATAGGTTTGGAAGGACAAATGAATGTGGTAAGACCATATTAGATTTTTTTTTAGCTTATGATTTCTTAATAGCTAATACCTTACTTAAAAAAAGAGATGAGCATCTTATAACTTATAAAAATGGATATAGTAAAATTCAGATTAATTATTTTCTCATAAGAAAATTATATCAATTAGATTGCAAAAATTGTAAAGTTATTCCGAGTGAAAATTTATGTACCCAACATTAATTTTTAGTTTTGGACTTTAAGTTAAAGGGGCAAAAATTAAAAAATAAAGTAAAATGATTTTCTAGGATTAGATGGGGGCATTTAAAGAATATTAATAAAAATATTTTTTAGAATAAGATTTTAGATTTTAAGATTTTATCTGTGCTTAAGGATGTTAATATTATGTTGGAAAAAATGACTGGTGATATTAAAAATATTGCAAAAGATGTGCTTGGAGTTTCGATGAGAAAAATTCTTAATAATAAAAAAAGTTGGTTGTAGAATCCAAATGTACAAGAAAAGATAACAAATAAGAATATTTGTTATAAAAATTAGTTTAGATATAAAAATTCTAATAATTGAAAAAGGTATAAGAGACTTGTATGGAATCTAAGAAAGCTATTTGCGATGCAAAAAAGCTTAGCTTTTAATGATTTATATAATAGATTAGATACTAAGGAGGGAGAAAGATACATGTATAAATTAGCCAAACAAAGAGATATGAGTAGTAAAGATTTAGTTCAAGTGAAGTGTATTAAGGATGAAGACCAAAAAGTACTTTTCTTAGAAGATGATATTCAACAAAGATGGTTGAAATATTTTGCTAAACTTTTTAATGAAGAAAGTTAAAATGCGATTGACTTTAGTGAATTTAACACCCTAAATGAAAATAAAGATTTTGTTTTTTTTGGCGTATTAGTAAAACTGAAGTTAGAGAAGCTTTAAAGAAAATGAAGTGTGAAAAAGCTCTTGGACCTGATGATATTTCAATAGAGATGTGAAAATGTTTAGGAGATGAAGGATTTTCTTGTCTTACTAAATTTTTTAATACTGTTTTGAAGATAAAAGATGTCAGATCAGTGGAGAATGAGTGTGTTAATTCATATTTTTAAAAATAAAGTTGATGCATAGGAGTGTGCGAATTATAAATGAATTATGTTAATGTGTCATACTTTAAAACTATGGGAGCGTGTTATGGAGCATAGGTTGCGGCGTGATACTAATGTTTCTCAAAATCAATTTGGATTTATGCCAGATAGGTCTACTATGGAAGCCATAAATTTATTAAGTGATTTGATGGAGAAATATAGAGAGAATAAGGAGGATCTACATATGATATTTATTGATTTAGAGAAAGCATATGATAAAGTTCCAAGAGAAGTGCTATGGAGAGTTCTTGAAAAGAAAGGAGTTAATAATGCTTATATTCAAATCATTATAGATATGTATGCAGGAGCTAGTATTTGTGTTCAAACACAAGGTGGTTTGACTTAGTATTTTCCTATTTCGGTTGGATTACATCAAGGATCTGCCTTAGGTCTGTATCTTTTTTGCTTTAGTCATTTATTTTCTTACTAGACATTTGGCAGAGGATGTACCTTGGTATATGCTTTTTGCTGATGATATTCTTCTTATTGATAAGACTAGAGAGGTAGTTGAAGGTAAACTTGAATTATGGAGGTCAACCTTTGAGTCTAAAGGTTTTCGCTTGAGTAGATCTAAAACTGAATATATGGACTTGAATAACTTTTAAAATTACCAGTCAAGTCCAATCCGTAGTATGCTTAAATTGGCTATTCTCAATTACAGCCCTATATTTGATTCAAAGGTGTGAGTCTCCACCATCATGCCTCGCTTTGAACTGAGCCATGCCTACCCGGGTATTGACATGGAACACAACTCACCTTGACATGTTGGTTGAGAGATTAGGCTTCCAACTAAAAGGTATTGGGTTTGGGTCTTTGTGTATGCGTTGTGTGCATGAGTTTGTCTTAAATGGCCTAAATGTCCCAAAAAAAAAAAAAAAAAAAAAAATGTATTGACATGGATGCCATATTCTCCATCAGCAAACACGTAGGCGGGAACACCTTTTAAGGATGCCACCATATAAATGCTACCTAAGTTGTGGTTATTAGTTTTAGGACTTTGTTCAATTTTAAAAACGTTTTGTTGCTAAATATGTATCTTTGAGTTAACCTATATATAAGCTGAAATTTATGATTGCTTGGTTTACCGGACTGGTATGCGTCATAAGAGAATGGCGTTTTTTCCCCTTTTGTGTGGCCATGCAACTCTGCCCTCTTGTGTTCATAAAGCTTGGTTTAAACTTCATATTGTTTCGCCTTCAAGGTTTTTTTTTGATTTACTGATCATATGCCAAAAAATGAGCGATTTTTCCTTTTTGCAGGGTCAGGAGCAGTTTTGGTTTATGATTGATCCTTGTATAATTTAGAAAGGTTTAAGTTATAATTCGGGACTTGTATGCTGCAATTCAGTGGAACGTGCTCTTTGCAATGTTAATATTCTTCATGTTGTCATTAGTTTCTCTTCTTCATTTATTAAAATCATTGTATTTATAACATTTGTTCAAATATAGCAGCAGAGGAAAATCTTACCGGTATTATCAGCAGATGCTAGTATCTCCATTTTCCGGTACTAGCTTTGGATCTGCATGATCGCTGAACTTCTAACGTGAAGGGGATAAAACGGCCGACTCTCTTTTGGCGCCTTGGCACTTCCATTTCTACTTCATAAATGTAGAAAATATTGGCGATTTTTCTGATGTATAAAGTTGTTACTGTTTTGTTAGTTGTTTTTTATTCTTTTCGCCTTGCTATGAGCAAATGGTGGTTATACTGTTATATTTATACAACATCTTTGGGAAATTTCACTTTGTCTGCCTTATGCTAATGGAAATTGAAAAAATAAGTTGGCCACTATTTACTTAGCAAATATTTCGACAAAGCATCCTTATTTTTTATGCAAACAACTAATTTAAAGTTTGTAGCGATGGACATTAGTTTTAACCTACCTTAAGCATTATTTGAGGAGAATTTGAACTTCTTTGATCAAGATTAAAGTAGTATTCCAACATTTGAACAATGCTCGAATATGAATCAAATAACATCTAATAATGATATTTTTTTTTTTGAAAGAAATGCATTAAAATTGCATTAAAGAGGAAACAAGTAATTACAATTAGCAAGAGGATCACATTCTTCCTTGATTAAGCTAGACAACAAGGGAGGAATGTGATCAAAAGTAAAACTATCAAAAAAGAAATTCTTCTCCAATGCTAAAGTAGCACAACAATTAGCTACCTTATTACATCTTCTATTAGCATGGAGAAAAACTATTTTATTAAAATCATTGAGAAAACACAACTCTTTATTAGGCCAACTATCAACATACCGATCGCCTTTCTTCAATGAATCTTGAATGAATTTGATCACATTAACACAATCACTTTCAATGATTAATCCCTTTGCATTCTAGCATCCAGCTTTTAAGAAATTCCCTGATCGAGAACACAGCTTCAAGCTCCAATTGCGCAATATCCCAGTGAGATCTCGTCTTTCCAAAAGCACTTATTACCTGCCTTTATGATCTCTGAAAACCCCTCCTACTGCAGCCAAGTTTGATTTAAGCAAAGAAGCATCCACATTGATTTTGATCCAATCTTTGGTGGAGGGCACCAAGTACTTTGAGACTCCCTTGGGAGTTTAGCACCCTAGCAAGAAAGATGAGGACCGGAATTTGAAGTGGCAGTGAACAAAGCATTAGAAGCAACCACTGAACTCGGTAGAGCACACTTCCCATGCTTCACATTATTTCTATTCTTCCATGAATGGTAAACTATATTACAATAAATCTGTGCAATTCCAGATTTTTCCTGTGCAATGCTTTTTAAACCCTGTAAACAACTGTCAAGTGAATTGTAAACCGGGATAGGAATGCCCCATTCAACCATTCTTGCTATAACATCAGTCATATGCTTGCAATTCACCATTATATGTTCATAAGATTCACATTCATTGCAGCCTCTGGGACATGAATCATCAGATGCAATATTACGGTTCTTCAAGAAAAGATTAGTTGGAATGGCTGCCTTCCACAATCTCCACCAAAAAACTTCTACTTTCTTCTTAAGCTTCAATTTCTGTAACCAAGAAAAAAAATATGTATCCTCCATATTAAAACTATTAATGAGTAACTGCTCATACACCAAAGCTGAGACCGTCTTGCCTGAACATTTCTTCATAAATTTCAACTTGTCTTCACCTTCAAAATCAATATGAACTTGACTAATCAAGTGGACCAAATCAGTGTGAAAAAAAATATGTAACTTCTTGTAGTCCCATACTCCGTTACTAAGAATAAAATGCTGAACATAGACTCCTTCCAAAGCATTGCAATCAATGAATGTAGGCCACCTGCTGAAACATCTATCTAGAATCCATATGTCATTTAGAACATTAACCTTATCACCCTTCCCTATACTCCATCGAACTGCCATCTTCAAGCATTTACCACCATCAACTAGAATTTTCCAAGCAGTTGAATTGATTTTTCTTTGAACTCCATTCATCACATCATTGCCATATCTTGCCGCCATAACACGATGCAACAGGGACTGTGGTTTCTGGATAAAGTTCCAAGCTAATTTGGAACGAAGTGAGCCGATTCTGTCCAGTGGGGAATGTACTCCCAATCCTCCATAACTTCTTGGTTTACAAATTTCTTTCCACTCCACATAATGCATACCTTTACTTTCCTCCTTTTATGCCAAAGAAAACTTCTACAAAGTTTCTCTAATTCAAATAAAACCCTCTTGGGTACCATATAATGAGTTACTAAAAAATTAGGCATAGATACAAGGAGCTGTCTATGAGAATCAACTTCCCACCCAAGGAGAGGGACTTCTTGCTCCAAGCATTGAGCTTGTCCGTCACATTGCACAGAATATCTTGAAAATCAGCTATTTTAACTCTTTTAAGAGTTATCTTGATCCCCAAATACTTCATGTCTTTAACGACTTTAAAACCAAGAACTCTAGCAATCTTGTTTTTCATGGAATATCTAACAACCTTTCCAAACATCAATTGAGATTTGTTAACATTCACTTTTTGCCCAGTCCATCTGCAAAAGTCTTCCACAATATTCTTCAATTTCTTTGCTAATTCCACATTAGCATAAGAGAAAATCAAAACATCATCTGCGTACAAAAGGTGGGTAACAACCGGACCCCTGGGAGAAATCTGAATACCGAGCTTTTGCCCTCTTTGCATAATAGAATTTGATAATAATTGGGCACATAAGATGAAAAGGTATGGAGATAGTGGGCATCCTTGACGGAACCCACTATGAGCATCAATCCAACTAGAATTCTTACCATTGATGATAATGGAAAAACTAACATTTAACACACATTCCATAAGAAGTTTAGAAAAAACAATAGGGAAGCCATACCATTCAAGAACATGCCAGAGAGAAGTCCAACTCATGCTATCATAAGCTTGCTTCATGTCAAGTTTAATAGCCATCAATCCCTTCTTATTCTTTGAGATTTTAAATTTGTGAAACACCTTTTGGGCCAAAAGACAATGATCTGCAATAGATCTACCATGAACAAATGCCACCTGTTCTTCTGAAATCAATTTAGAAATAATCTTCTTCAATCTATTAACCAACATTGTAGCCACAATCTTGTAGTTGGTTTGACAAAGGCTAATCGGCCTATAATTTGAAGGAGTCAAAGGACTTTTAATTTTAGGAATCAAAACAATCAACGTCTTCTTCCACTCCTTATGCATATGGTAGGAATTAAAAAAACTGTTTACAGCCTTCCAAAGAGTCTCACCTACTATGCTCCAATAGCTTTTGTAGAATGAGTACGTAACCCCATCTAGTCCAGGAGATTTGTTGTTGCCTTGCTGAAAAACAGAATTTTGAAGCTCCAAAACCGAAAATTCTGCACAGAGTAACGTGGTATCTTCCTTAGAAATTTTCTGAGAATCCAAAATTGCAGGCCAATTCGAAGTAATGCATTCCCTGTTTTTCCATTTTTTTTCAAAAAAACTAGTAAAAACACTTTCAATTTGATCATCTTCATCGTGTACATTGTTTAGATCATCTCTGACTTGATTTATTCTATTCCCTTTTCTTCTTTCCGTGGCATAACAATGAAACAAATTGGAATTAGTATCTCCTTCTTCATTCCATCTAACCTTAGCTCTTTGATTCCACTAAGTGGAAAGCCTCTTCAAAGTGACATTAAGTTCATGAACTTTACTTCTTAAAGCCATCAGGTCATCACCTGACCAATTTACTCCAAGAGCTTCTTTATTTTGAAGTTCCATTATTTCTTGTTTCAACTTTTCCTTCAGCTCATTTAAATCCCTGCATTTGTTCTTATTCCAAAAGAATAGAGCTTTAAGAGTGCGATTAAGCTTTCTTTGCAAGATCACAGCTTCATCACCAGAGTCTTTCTTGTTCCACGAGTGAAAAACAATACTCTTGGCTGCAGGATAAGACCTCCAAGTATCTTCAAATATGAATTCTGAATTGGAACTTCACCTTTTCATCCATTTTAAGAACAATTGGACAATGGTTCGATGCCAATCTCATTAGATGTTTAGTAACTGCCACCGAAATTTTCTGAATAGCAATAGAATTAGCCAAACATCTATCTAATCTCTCCCAGATACGAGAGTTCCCCTCCTTGTTGTTACACCAGGTGAATCTAGGTCCCAAAATCCTATATCGTGAAAATCGGCATTCATCATGAAACCTTTCATCTCCCTAGGACCCTTAGAGAATAAGAATCTCTTTCCTCCTCTCTTATCTTCTTTGTTGATAATACAATTGAAATCTCCTCCTATAATAGAAGGAATGTCATTAATCAAATGCTTTTCCAAATGTTTCCAAAGTTCAGTCCTCTCCTTGCAACATCTACTACCATACACACTAGCAATTCTCCACGTTCCTAGAGAAGGAACTAAAAGATTGCCAATAACCACTGAGAAGTGGCTTCCAAAACATTAAAAGACACCAACTTGCTATTCCACAAAACAAGAATGCCACCAGAGATACCAACAGCAGGATAATGAAAGAACTACCACTCACTACCAATAAGATAATCAATCTCCTTTCTATTAATGCTAGATAACTTTGTCTCCATAAGACCAACAAAGAAAATACCATGTTCCTTAACTACTTCTTTAAATACAAGGAAGCCTCCCTTTTTTTAGCTCCCCTGCAATTCCAAAATAAAATGGAAGACATCTCAAAAAAGTAGAGAAGATCTCCCCCCACTGTTGGGATTCGACCTTCCAACTTTTTTCTTCTTCTTGTGATCAACTTCAACGCGGTCCTAAGGATCTCAATTCCTTAGCTAACTTGACCTTGGCCAAACTAGTTTGAGAGCCCAAAGCATTACACTTATCTTCAACAGCTGTAACAATACCAATTTCATCCACTGTTATATCTTCTTCAGCAATAACCTCTTTATGTTTGATCATAAATAATAATATAGAAGTATGACTGATGATTTCAATCTAGTGTATGTTGAGAACAATTACATCATCAAGATGATTCTAATACAAGAGGGCGATCCACGTAGTTCATAAAAATGTTATCTTCTTTGTGTGAAAGCAAATTGAAATTAAAGTTTGGAGACATTCATGATAAGCAAGTAAATTAATCTAGTGAACCATCATGTTTAAGCCATTTTTTTTTAAAAAAAATAAATTTAAGATACTATTATTAGTGAACTAAATTATGCTAGTGACATAAAAAACTATAAATATAATTGATAAAAATAAGAAGAACATATAATTGTGGGTCTCCTAAAGGATTATGTTCATGGTGTTCGAATGCAAAGGGTACGACCGCTTATCCGTAGGACAAAACGATTATAGGCCATTATACTCTACACAAGGAGGCCAATGGAAGAGCAGATAGAGTCATATATACGATTAGCCATGGAGGATTGCGGCTTTCGCCTACGCACCTTGATGGATAATAATATGTATAACTCAAAATATCATGAGATTTCCCCCATTCAATACATGAGCTCAAATGGGGTTTATTTGATGTGTGGATTGATCCACGGGCGCAAGCCCCCGTGGATAATTATATCTTAGACATCGGTCTATGAAAACTCTCGATTAAAGATGTTATATTTTTCTCTCAAATGAGTTTAGCATATAGAGGAATTTCTAGGCTTTCTTAATTAAAGGGGAAGATAGTCTCAATTTGGTTTAATCAATATATGTGGCTCAATATCATCACCCGACCATTCTGGAGAAGGAAAAACTTGAGAGAAAGAAAAGACAATTGCATTCAAGCACGCATGAGAGAAATAGGGAGGTGGCGTCATCCATGTGACGCAGATGGGTGGAATTTATATCCTCTGAAAAATAGAGAGCTTACCCACCAAGAAGGCGTATAGCAGTACCCCAATTTTGTTAGACATATACCCTAAATTTATAAGAAATATAATATAGTACATAGGACACTAACATCCACGATCTAACTAATACGATTTGGATTTATACCTTGCATGAAAGGAAGTCAGCTAAAACCCCCTAGCCGTATAAAATCCATAATTTTCGGTCCATATGAAAGGTGGGTGGGTGGAAATTTTTTTTGAATTTGAGGCTGACATCTAGATAAGTTCCTAAATGGCCTCGTACTTATGAGTGGTATTATGCATCTAAAACTAATGCAATTAATTTTTAATTTTAGTTACTTATAAATACAATGCATGCTAATTAAAGTATCCAAATTAGAAGATGCATGAAATTTTAAAAAAGGATTATAAAAATAATTTTTTTTTGAAATACTAAGCTTCCCCAGGTCCAGCACGTCAATCTTATAAGTCATATTATTCGGACTCTACCTGCAGGCGGGGAAATGTCTAAACAAGGAAAAGATGATGCATTGATATGCATGCGACCCCGAATAATTCCGACTATTCCCTAGATCATTATATTTCTATGTTATTTAATTTCTAAAATTTTAGTATTAATTATAAGTAGAAAATTTTATCCGTAAGAGCTTAGCGAGTTAGGCACATGCGCATGTAAGAAAGAAACCTATGAAAAAAATATGCCAATTCTACTACACAATCAAAGTAAACATAACATCATAAAAAATCATTAGAATAGTGTCCAAAATTCATGACAAGTGTCATTCAATATACAAATTAGAGTGTAGAAAAGTATTGGTGGCCGAGCTGCACAGAAAATAACTCAGATTTTACTCCTAGGGAATGACGCAAATCTTAAAACAAGACATTTTTTATCTCGATCTTCATACTCATTTTCTTGATTCGTTTATGGATCGTCTTCCTTCGGGTTTCTCGTAGTGTGTCCTCCAAAAGGATGTCCAAATGAAAAAAATTATTTATAAGAGACTTTCGTTTCTCTTTAGACTCCTTTATATTTAAAAATATCTTATTTTACATATTTTCATAACTCTTGACATTAAATAATTATATTAAAATTATGAAAACATTAAATAATTATATTAAATTATGAAAAAAAAAATCTAAACTCTTCTACAGAATTATCATAAGCAGTTACATATGAAATAAAATTGCTCAAATTAGTTACACTTGATCGTGCTCTTATTTATTTGGGGGCTAGCATCTGTAGCAGTTACATATTTCTATTAATTTTTTGCCCCCTTTAGCACTGTATAAGTACAGCCACCTGCAGGAAACATCATCAGTATAAAAAGCATTCCTAACCTATGAGTATCCTATCACTCACAACACAGTGCAGAAAAGAACTAATAATAATCATATAAAGTATCACAGAAAACTTAAACAAACAACATAATAAACATCACATATTCACATGCAAGGCATCACATCACAGAGATAGAAAGAAAAGAAAATATCGGCCTAACCTAGAATTAGAAGTCGTGTCCTAACAAATAAGTCTAGGTGTGTGTAACAGGCCGTATAGTTTTGGGTATGTCCTATGTACGATGATTTAGTTAAAGTTGTTTGTATTTTAATTTGTTAAAGGTCAAAGGGAGAATTTTAATTTAAATTTAAGTATTAGTGTTTTAAGATTAATTTTAAGAATTTATTTTAGTGCTCACTTGATTACCATCTTTATTTCTCAATGAGGCCATGAGATTTATTTCACCCTCCTGGGGCTAACTTAATAGCCTCGTATGCCTGGGTTACCCAATAGTAACTAATTTTGTTAAGTTAATTTACTTGGTTGTAAATTAAAAAGAAAAGGTAAATTAGGTGATTTGCTAATCAAGAGGTTTGTTGATTGATTTCAAAAGATTAGCTTAATGTTTGATTAATCTTAGGAGTCTTTTATCCAAGCAAGTTTTAGTTTAGGTTTGCTCTCCTAATTTATTGTATATCTTTTAATTTTTAGGTTGATTAGATGCTAATGAATAGATTAGTTAAACTTGATTTAAGTTTTCATTTTTTATGGTTATACAAGTTAATTATGGTTTAATTAAAAATAAAGTGTTTTGATGCATTTTAAGAGTTGAATTATGAATTATTTTGTTGGTTGATTATTAATGGATTAAGGCACACTAATCCTAGGAAGATGTGTCATTAAATTTTTTATGTTTAATATCTCCATCCTATATGGAGCATGCAACCTATGTCAATGTTATCTAAGTCTCAATCCTTAATTTTTGTCCTTAGATGTCACTAGAGTTATGGGACAAAAAGGAAGTTCATCTCTAATCCTTTGGACGTTCGTATGTGTGAAACAGGTTTAGGGATCTAAAATAAAAGAAAGAAATCCTAGTTATACATGAAGTTTCTATAAGGTCCTAGAAGATGGGGAGCGTGCAACCATGAGGGCTCCTAAAGGCTTTTTAAGTTTTAAGAAGACTTATAGCATCGGGGCTATGACCCAATAGTGGGAGCGACTAATGCTCGGATCCGACTGTCCATGCTCCTTTGTCTAATGCTCCAATGCTCTTTCCCCTTTGCTTTCAAAAAGTACCTCGCAAAAACATAGAAAAGCAAAAAAAGAGTTGTATTAGAGCTTATTCATAAATATATAATAAGCGGATATAAAAATAGAATGCAATTAAATAAGAACGTATATTTTTGGGCTTATATACCGGTTGAGCCACTTGCCATTTGAATCTTTCCATTTTGTAAGCATTTGTTTACCATATTTAATCTTAAAGCACAAGTAAAAAAGTAGCATAAAGATGTGAAGTAAAGAGGAAGATGACAAAATGCCAAAAACATGGAATGAAACCAAAATAACAAAAGAAATGTAAGTATTATATTATTGGTCATGCCTCTTCTAAGCCGTATGCCTCTAAACATCCTTCACTCCAATTCAATGTAATATGACTAAGAGAAAACGGCTTTTGATGCTATTTGATATCCCATGTTCCAAACAAAGCACTCGAGACATTCATCCTAATTACTCATATGATTTTCTAAACAAAACTCAAAGAAGCAAAGGGGAAACAAACTCCATAAATTAAAACCCAAGCTAGCTTTTATTCCACATTATCCAAACTCGACTTTAGAATCAAGTAAAAGAAAGGCAACTCACACACTAAATATCATCCCATTCTAAAAAGACATTAAAGAGCCTTTCAACATAAAGCCATTCGTAGAATTTTCAACACCAAAATAATTTTATAAAACTTCCCAAACAAAGCAATCAAAAACCTTCTCTCATAAGAAATCCACCAAAGCAATTTTTAACACAAAATAATCAAGAGCATTTATATTTGGCGTGGGATAAAACCATAAGAATTCTCCAATAAGAAAAATTTCATAAGACTTTTCGTTATAAAATATTCACGAAGCTTATCGTAAAGCTTTCCAATACAACAAACAAATCTATAGCCAATCGTAAATCCTCTTAAATAAGCAAACTAGAACCTCTTCAAACATGAAGCAACCCTTGAAACTTTTCAATATTCCAAAGGAGCACTCCAAATAGCCACACTTCAACTCATGAAAAGAAATATCTCAATCGTTATTATTATTATTATTTAAGTGGCACACAACATAAGAGAGTGCAGAACATTTACTCTAAACATCTCAAATGACTAATGCAAAATCGAGAAAATACTTTTGAATCATGATTGCAA